>ML345990.1:0-12509 GCA_005239505.1 Nicotiana paniculata
ACTTAAACCAAATAATGAAAGGAAACAAAAAATGAAAAAGAAATAGGAAAATATAAAAATGTTAGTGTAGGGGTTTGAACCTTGTAGCTCAAGGACAAAACTCACTTCACATCTACCTTTCAACCAATGGGTCAGGCACAAGTATTGCTTTTAGTGTATAGAGTCGGTTATAATGGCGTTATACCCGTCTGTCAGAAAAAAAGTATATAACGTCACACTATATGGCGCTACACATTAACGGCATAACGGTAATTGTGCCGTTAATGTATAGCGCCATATAATGTGGCGTTATACATATTTCGGTACTTTTTTTTTTGGACTTATTTTCCTTCTATTTATCCAATTAAACCACAATTGGGTTCCGTGCCCGAAAATGTAACCATACCTGAAGCTACAATTGGCTTGATCACTAGATGGTCCTGGCATGGTAAATATGATCTCCTTAAATAGAGGCGGAATTCTAATTTTGAATTATGAATTTTGCATTTCAGAAAAGACATCTTACTGGGATATTAAGTGAATTTTCAAATGCAAATATAATATTTGAATCAAAGCTTTTGAGTTTTGTTCGAATACCTAAGAAAAATTATAGCTCCGGCCCTACTCTAAGAGTTAGTACAGGGATGAGAAACGAACGAAGTAGGTGAAGCCTGTTCTACCCTGCCCCGTAAATATTTTCTTAATTTCTTACCACCCACACAACTTTAAGTTTTTCTTGCTCTAATATATATATATATATAGAGAGAGAGAGATATTTCCAATGTTATTTAGTTAAACATGACGAGTTTGAAACACTAAAATTTATTAATTTTCATTTAATCGCCCCTCTGCTCGCCCTGCCTTTGAATTTTCTTTTAAAAAAACTCATTTAACTTATTAAACTATTTTATATTTCCAGTATTCACTAAAACTCACTTATAGACTATTAAACAAATTAAACACTAGAAATGAATACATACTAATATATTTTAAAAATCATGGTGAGTTGGTGACTAAGAAGAAAAAGAAACGGTTCATGGTTGTTACACGTCGTTTCATAATGTATTGTATTATATTGTATTATACTGTATCGTTTGATAAATATAATATATGGATAGATTGTATCGTTTGTTATTGTTT
Organism: Nicotiana paniculata; assembly: GCA_005239505.1. Taxonomy (NCBI): domain Eukaryota; kingdom Viridiplantae; phylum Streptophyta; class Magnoliopsida; order Solanales; family Solanaceae; genus Nicotiana; species Nicotiana paniculata. The sequence continues at coordinate 1,120 of ML345990.1, forward strand.
CATGATATCACGCACCAGCAATATGAAGAATAAACTTGCAATATTATAAAGAAAAATTATGATACGGGTTAAATTTATTATATAAAAAAGTAGAATAAATGATAAAATAAAACTATTTATCAACTATGCAACCAACCAAATCGGTCGTTACATAAAATGACACATTTCGTCGTTACATATGGTTGTTACCAATTGTATTGTATCGTATTGCTACTTTAAATACGATGTTTGTTTTAGTTGTTACTTGAACTTTATTGTATTGTATCGTTAAATCTGTCGTTACATAACGGCAAAATATGTCACCTTATGTAAGGACCAATTTGGTTTGGTTATTTTATCTTTTTCTCTCATCTCACCCTTTATTATTATTAAATAATTTTATTTTCTCATATTTTCTATCTTTTTATATAATAAACTTACCCTGTATCATAATTTTTTTTATAATATTATAATTTTATTCTTTATATTGTTAATGTGCGATATCATGAAATAACAGCAAACGATACAATCTATCCAAATATTTTATTCATCAAACGATATAATACAATATGATACGATTTATTATATAACGACATGTAACAACCATCCAAACAAATTGTAAACATACGAATATTTAGGTTTAATATATATATGCCTAACCACTAAATAGCAGACTTTGATGGTGCGCAGTAGTAGATAGGAGTAGATTTTATCTTAAATTGAGAAGAAGAAAACAGTGGGCAGAGGTAGAATAGAATAGGGTTATGGGAGAAAAGTCAGAGGGTTAAGGCAACCAAAACATGAAAATACTGATTTTGATGCAATTGAAGAAAAGGACAGAGATTTTGTTTACTTGCTGTTTTCTGCAGAGATTCACACTGTAGACTGCGGGATATAATTTCCCTTTTCTTTTCTCGTTTGAGGTGGGGTTTAAACTTTAAAACGGGACCGAATTCGTTAATTGAACCGAATCGATGATTTATTGACTTATTGGTATCGAATTATCGGAATAATGGACGGTGAACGTATTAAGAGTTTATAATTAACGACTTGACAATTTGGGGACAAATTACTTAATTTCCTTATCAGATAAACCGTTAACTCGTTAAGAATTTTTATATTTACACTTTCCTACGGATTTTGAAGTAGCAAGAACTCCCAAAACTCGTTGTCTATTCCAATTTATAATCTTCCCACCCAAATTTTCAATTATACCCAGTTCATCAGGTCTGTTAGGATGCGTACATGAAGTCGGTCAACAAAACCACGCATAGAAAAGAATTCATTTCAATATCATATCAATAATCGTTAATCCGATACCAAGCTGCCCGTTGTCTTATTGGATGGCTTGCGGATTGCTGTATTTATAATCCGATAACCGATAAGCCTAACGTTAAACGTAATTATCCGCCTGATCCGCTCGATAAGTATCTCTAGGGTTGGACATATAAGTGCCTCAATATTATTAATATTTTTATTTATTTAACTATTTGATATTTCAAATTTACCGATTAATCTTGATAAATAGGCTTATTAATAGCTTGTTGGCCAAGCTATTTTGGTCAACAAAAGACAGAAAAAATTATTTTGAGTTGAAACAGAAGTAATTTTTTAGAAGTAGATAGCTTCTTCTAAAAAGTACTTTTGCGAAGAAATACATTTAAAAAAAATACTTTTTTGAAACACTTAGCCAAATAATAAATACTACTCAACATTACTTTTCAAATTAATTAATCAAATATAAATTCCTTCTCAATAAAATATATTTTAGAAAGCACTTATGAGAAAAATATTTTTTAATATATGTTAATTTTAGAAGCGATAAAAGAGTAAATCAATTTCTATCAATAAGTTCTTCATCTCAAAATTTGATCGAAAACCTGACTAAGAGGAGGATTTTTTAACCACTCCATCCCACCTTTTGTTCGTAAACTACAAAATAACACATGATCACAATCAAATAAATTCCAATTCGAGGTTTAAGTTGGAAAAAATAGTTAAAGTGTTACATTAATAATATTGTTAAATTTTATATAGCCTATAAATTCATAGGATCAGGCAAATAAATTCTTGTAATTAACCTATGATTTAATCCCACTTCACAGATTTAAAATTTTCACCTTGTGCAAGCGATCTTTTTTTATTTTCACTCGATGTCAGATACCCATATTGGAGTCCGATTAAATTCGAATTCGTGTCGGGAAGTTCCACATTGGGGGTAAAGTGCCCCCTAACAAAGGAAACTCCATACACAGAGACTCGAACCCGAGACTTTTGGTTAAGGATGAAACAGTACTTACCACAACTCTTGTTGGTCATGTGCAAGCGACTTGTAATCACAACTCAACTTATTTACGGGAAAAAAAAATGTTCACAAGATTTTATGCGAACAGTATCTATTTTCCTCATCTTTTATTGTGTCGAACTTGAATTGTTTAAAAATTAACAAATATAGAAGTTCGAATAAAAGTTAATAATTGCAATACCTAAAATATAGGTGAGTGTACTATTTCTATTGAATCAAAGGTCCTATTTTGGGGGATATGCTGGACCAAAAGAAGGTCAAGTAAATGATGTTTTAAATTGAGGGGGGTGGGGGTCTATCATTTATAGGCGCCACAAAAATAAATAAATAAATAAATAAATAGTACGTATTAAATAGTAGGAGTTAATTTACTTAACTTTTATAGAAGATGGGACTTGGTACAAGAATACTGTCCCTTTGATTGACTTAAAACATTTTTCTGATGGATCAATCAAAGTTTTCAAACTATGTCCCACTGATTTGAAATCTTCTTTCGATTACCCTGGCACAATTTAAAAGATTTTATTATTATTAAATATTTGGGTAAATTATAAGGTTAGCTACAAGAAAATTTTTAATTTTTTTTAATTTTTTTTTAATTTTTTTCCAAAATCAGTGTTTGACCATAAATTTTCAAATTTTTTACTTGAAGATGGATTTTGGAAATTTTCAAAAATTTTAAAAACTCTAAAAATTGCTTTTTAAAATTTTTACTTAGATCACTCACAAAACTTAAAAATAACCCAAAAGTATATTCATATCGAAACAAAACTCTAATTTTCAAATATCATTTTCACTTGAAAAAAAAATTCACATTTTTTCGGAATTTTACAATTCTTATGTCCAAACACCCAACTAACATGAAAAATAGATTACTCAACTCGTATTTTTTCAGAACGACTTTTGAAATTTATGATTCTAAATAAGTTATTTATTTTTGTGATATAAAATATCTCATTAAACAAAAAATAAAAGTTAAATATAAAAAAAATTATATAAAAATATATATTCTTTTTGAGACAAACTAAAAAGTAAAACACATTATATTAATTAGGATAGAGGGAAAGTGGATGGAAGACTCATTAGATTTCACTGAATCAGAGGGATGGTATAACTAATTCACCTTTTAAATTCTCTTTAATTGGTCATTGTCCTTGCTTGACTTAGAAGCACAAAACAAAACTCATTTTCCCTTTACTTTTTCATTTAAACTAATAGGACAAGTTTCTCTAAAAAATAAATGATAAATATAATAATGAGGACATTGTGGTGAAAATATGTAAAGAGATTGAACGTAGAGTTTTTTTATTTATTTAGGTTTTTAATTTTTTATTTTTTTTTGGTGAAAGTAGATGTAAGTAATTCAGCTTTGGATGTCTCATTAATTGGTTTATGCGCTAGCGAATGCTAATATTTTAAGATCATTTTATAAGGATTGTTACATATAATAAGATCATTTTTGCCTTTAATTATTCGTATCTAATTATTGCTAACATACTCAAAACGCATATTAGTGTTTCACATTTTATTCCGCATAAAAATAATTTATGCATAACTTATACGGGTATTAGCAATATAAGTTTAATACTATCAAGAAAATGCCGTATTATAGTATGAGGACATTATATTATAGGAAAAATGACATTGTATAGTTGCTGTAAAAATAATAGCCAAAAAGTTATATATTTTTTGTATATATATACATTATTTATGTTATATACAAAAATTATACACTTTTTCGATTGATAATACCCCTGTATTATACTGAATTTATTTTGTTATTACGATTGTGCACTGACCGACATGGGCCCATTCTATCGACTGGGACTAGAACCGCCAGCCCATTAACTGATTAGAAAAGGCCCATTAATGGGAATTTTATGGACTTCCGCAACTCTTGGGCTCTACCCATTTCAAACTCATGAAAGCCTTTTAACTTAAAGCTAGGATACAAAATAATACAATACACAAAGGGAACACAAATGGGATCTTTACGCAAATAGCCGGTCATATTCATTGCTTACTTTTTTTAGTCATATACATAAATTATACATTGATTATGCATATATATACACACATATAATACATAAATTATACATATAGTATACCTCCACTGGCTATTTTTAGTTTAAATGGTTGGGTGGACTGCTAGTGTAGATGAACCACACAAAAGTGCGCGGTTGTGTTTGGATTTTGAGAAATATATATATGTTATTTAATCCACGTGGCCATTTTGTGGACTTTTTATTTATAAGTTGGTCATTTTTTCAATATTTGACCCATTATTTGAATATTAATTTTGAATTTTGAACTACAGATCAAGTGATCAGTTTCAAACTTCTAACAACTGATATAATTTTTAAAAAATTGCGAACTTCTAAATTCAAAGCTACCAAACTAGCTATTTGCACAAATCAGCCGAAATTATATAAAACCTACAGAAGGAAACAAATAAGTGAACTCTTAGTCAACTCCTTGGTCAAATACATGATTCTTGTCAAATTTATACGTAGAATAGTACTATCTATAACTCCTATTTATTTATTGTTTTATCAAATTTATACGTAGTAGTAGTATGATTTTTTTATTTTCGTTTTAGGTTCTCTGTAACAACTCCAAGGAAGTGCGATGTACACATAACTATTGTAATGCAAGTATCGATAGCTGACTTCACAACTCGAACTCATTGCTCCAAAATTACCCTTAAATAAGATTATAAGAATACGAGAAGGTTTGAATTCAAAGTTGTATCTGAGCTATGATTAGGTTAGATTTTTCAAAAGGTTTAGGTCGGCGTAACTTCAATTATTCTCTAGGGTGTCTCATGCCACACATAAATAGTCCAGTCCTAATTTTATATATATATATATATATATATATATATATATATATATATATATATATATATATATATATATATNTATAATATTTAAAACTGCTTTAATTCTTACCAGTTAGTCAAATTACAAGACCTTATGCTACTTTATTTATTGTTCAATTATTTGACGAACTTTTAAAAAAAAAAATGAATCTGCCGATTAAACACGAGTTTCATGTTTTCTTTTGTTTTGAAAAAGATTATAAGTTGTGTATATATTTTTTGCTTTACCAGTGTATACTCTAATATGTGATAGTTGGATATTTAATTTTTATTAGATTACCAATTAATACATATGCTAGAAATTTGTATATAATTACCATATAAATGAACTAGGTCTGATGAGCATTCATTGTTTTACCTCTAGCCGGGGACTTATAGGAAACAACATCTTTTACCTCGAGTCGGGGACTTATAAGAAACAACATCTCTACCTGCTCTAGGTTGGGGTAAGGTTACGTAAACACTATTTTTTTCAGACTCCACTTATAGGAATATATTGTGTATGTTGTTGTTGTATGATCTAGTTCTGTAAATATTGTTTATACGATCATTAACTTAAACTCAATAAGAGATCGACATAATAACAGTCTCTAAACTGACTTAGTACGTGTAATGTCACATCTAAACAATAACGTATTCCTTCCGTTCACTTTTACTTGTTCATTATATTAAAAATATATTTTTATTTTTACTTGTCCACTATATCAGAAGGAGACAGGTATAGAATAGAAGTCCGCCTCAGTCACTAAACCTAGCTCACCAAGTCTTAGGAGTGCTCCGCCGTGGGCTTGGCTTGTAACAACTGAATCTTGTTTCCGATAGAGCACCATTGATTGGTCTATTGGCAAAGGAAACCCGGGAACAAGAGAAAGATAATCTTTTTTTTCTGTTTTACCCTTATCATTAACTATTCATTCCCCAAAACTTTTGAAAATGCTATCATAGTTATGGATAAAATTAATTTATTTTTTGTTAAGGAAGTGCAAAATCACAAATGCACAACTAAAAGTTAATATTTTGAATCATCTATAACTAATCCTTATATAACTTAATACATTAATTGGTATATTATCGTAAAAATACACGTTGTATAAGTCATTGCAACAATTTCTTTTAATAACACTGAAAATCAAATCACTTTCATACTCTTCAGATTATTGCACCGAATGAATATTTGTTACCTCCATCCGCATATATATCGGATAATTCTGTTTATTGAAGTTTAATATATTAAAAAATATCACCTATCATTTTTTGTTTTGTACTAAAAATTGGACCCTTATCTCCTACAATTATTTTGAACAACTTTATCACTCACAGTTAAGCCACGCCCTAAAGTAAATGCAACCATAAACTAGCACCCTTTTGACCAAATTTTTTTAAAAACGTTGTTTGTTCATAGAATACGATCCATCTTTGAAAATAAAAAAAATGATTCTTTAAGATTTCAAAAACCGGTTTAAGATAGTTTTTGGGTGAAATTTTTTCTTCCACTCACAAAACTTTAAGTTTTATTTAAATAAATGCATGTTCAAATATAACTTCAAGCTTTTTTATCAGTACGACTTCAAAAAAGTTTTGTTCAAGTTTTAACTAAATCTTTATCGAAACGCTAGCTTAATAAATAAATAGAGAAGCAAACATTGGACCACACTCAAATATGTAAGTAAAGTGGATGGAAGACTAGGTCGTATGAGTCCATAATAACTCCCACAATTTCATGAAAGAGTGGAAAATACTTGTGATATTGACTTTGGAAATAAATGAAATGTAACAACAATTAATGGCGTTTGGTACAGAACCACTATATTTGACCCTTTTTTGGCTGAGACAACAGCTCATTCCAAGCATACAAGCATTTATTATTATTGGTAATGTTTTCATGTGTTAGGTAAGTCAAATCTTGTTAGGTCCTTGTCTTTGAATTTTTCAGTTACATTACAAGCACAACTGAACCAGAATTGTCCCTCTCTTTTGTCCCGCTGTTCATTTGGATCGGATTTCCGAAATCCGAACCGATCCATTCAGTTTCGAATTTCGGATCGGATTCGAAATTATTAAGTAATGTGTAAATACTACACTTTAATTTCGGATAGTCAATACTTCATTTTTACATCTTCTTCCAAGTTATTACCTTTACAATTATTAGATTTTGCTATATTGGCACCATAGTACTCTCATAATTGTATAAACATGAATTTTTTTACTGCATTGCCTCTTTTACAAAGAAAAGATACATTTTGGTTTGAAACTTTGAGGCATAATAAGATCCGAAATCCGATCCGATTCAAACTTTAAAATCTGAATCCAATCCGATATAATTCGAATCGGATTCGGATTGCATTTTCTAGAATCCGAAATCCAAAATTCAAATCCGAAATATACTAAATCCGATCCGATCCGATCCGTGCACAGTCCTACATTCAAGCCTTTCATTTTTTCTTTTTTGGGTTTTTCATCTCATGTGCATCGAAAAATATTATGCGCTAGCTACTTTTCGGATGGGTATTCAAATTTTTTTCCAAAGTCATTAAAAGATAGTCATTAGTATATATGGAGATAAAATCTGGACAAAAATACTCTAGCTGAAAAACGGAAAGTTCTAGCATAATATTCTATGCGTATAAGCGTCCAGCATATTATATTGGAACTCCAGCACATTATACTGGAATCTTATATGTAAAAAATTGAACTTCAACATATTATGCTGAAATTTTTTCGGATTTTAAGGATATTTTTGTTCAAATTTTATCTTTACATGAAAAAGTGGCTAAATTTTAATTTTTTTTTGAAATTATTACTTTTTTTCAATTACTAGTGATAAATCAGGATATTTCTGATTTTCCCCCAAAAAATTCAAGTCGAACGGTAAAATATTTCCTAATAAAGACAAATGAAATAAGGATTCAAACCCCAAGCCTCCGACTTAGTACTTATGACTCATGATTGTCAAGGCTTTGGTTCAAGGCTCTCATGATTTTAAATATGGTGACCTTAATATTTAGTAATTGCAAATTCCCCCAGTTTCAATTCTCTTTTGTCATGCAAGTCTCTCATAGTTTTTAATATTGCAAATTTTCAGCGAGTTTTTCGTAATGATGGATTCAATATTTAGTTTTTGATGTTTAATTGGACGAAAATGTCTTAAAGAAAACACATTTTAGCAAAAACGAGGATTATAATCTTCTTTATCCTTTGGCCGCAACTCATTTTTCTTTATTGTTATTTCAACTCTAACTTCATGTTACTAATCACCAATATTCATACATAATTTTCAATCTCTAACACTCAAATAATTTTAAAAACTTGCCAATAATGATCAATATTTAATTAATACGTTTCTTAAAAAGAAATGTATAATTTTTCACTCCTCAACCAAACGCCAATTTTATTTACTTAGTTACTAAACAAATGACATTTTTTTTCAAATCCTCCCAATTGACAACTAGCTAAAAATATCAAGCACCCAATGTCTAGTAGCAAATGAAGTAGTTTTTTTTTCCCCATCTATTCAAGTTTTAATAGACACAATTACTGAATATATATTCTGGTATTCATAAAATTAATTGAGGTACGTACTAGCTGACTCGAACCATCATAATAATTATAAAAGAACTAGCTAGAATAACAATTCATTGTTTGAGAAACTTCAATCTTCAAATATCTGAAAGTGACTGAATATTTTGGCAAATTACATTGAGCTCTTCTAGAAAACACTTTGAGACAAATACTAATTTTAAGCAAATTAACTTGAGAGTACCAATATTCCACTACTTGTATATACGTAGAGACAATTATGGAAAAAAATTTATTTAAAAGCTAGTTTATATAGGACTATAATTATAGTAGCAATTGGATTATTCCAATTGTTATAATTAGAAATGAGTGTAGACAACATTGAAATGGACATCACTAACCAAAACCATCATTATCCACCGCACGAAAACCATCATTATGATTCAAGCAAACAAATTTGCAATAATCCAAAAGTTTGTAATTTGTATTTTACGAAGTAACACTAATATAAACTTCACAATTAATAAAGAGACGGATAAAAATAACCTGTATTTGATTATGACAGGTAAATAATTAAAAGACAAAATGAAGTTTTCATCATTGCTCTTTATAATGATTCAAATTATTTTTAAAATCTTGTCATTTTAGTAACATAATTCTGAAGTAAGTTGAACCAAATTGTATATACACGTAACTATTTATTACAAACGTATAAAGATATCTTCACTTTAGGGATCAAAAGTCATAAATAAAATGTCCTTTTGAATTTACAATAGTCAAATTTAATAATCTTTTACAGAAAGTATATAAAAATAGTTTTAAATTGAACGGTATATTCTTGTACTTCTGTAATTTGGTCTGACTTTTAAATGTCATTATGCTTAGAGCATAATTTAACCATGCACCTTTTAGTTTAACTCAATATGATGTACTAGTTATTTTAAACCAAATAAGCAAATCAATCTGTGGGGAAAGAGTAACATTTTTATTAATGTTTAATTTTATGTATTAATATTGTAAACATTTTTTTTTGGTTACATTTTTACGTTATTTAAAAAAAAAAAAAAATATGTAACCTTTTGTAATACTCCATCTGTTACAGTTTATGTGAACTTGTTTCCTTTTTGGTCCATTCCAAAAAAAAATTACATCTTTCTAAATTTGTAAACAATTTAACTTAAACTTACAACTACCCTTAGTGAAAAGTTTTTATAACTACACAAATACTCTAGACCCCTTTTTGACTTGTTTAGGATCACAAATTTTGATAGTTTTTGTTTTTCTTAAACTTCGTGCCGAGTCAAACAGGTTCACATAAATTGGAACGGATAGAGTAATTAAGATAAGTAATGAGGTAGTTTGACTCGACAAAAAAAAAAAAGACTTTTGAAATTTGTTATTTTAAAAATAAAACTTTGTGGGACCATAATATTTGTGCGATTATTTAACCTAACAAAATAGGTAGTAGAGTAGGGGGCTTCTGTTTCAATATTACAACATTAGTTATAAAAAAGATGAGGAAATATAATCTCTTTTTTTTAATAAATAAAGGTGAAAAATATGTATAAAAAGGGCAAACAAAGTGGAGGGAAAAGGGGGAAAAGGTTTGACCAAAGTGACAATACAAAGATACGTCTAATTCTAAAGGGCCAATTATGTTATACCAAAAGCAAATCACCAGCCGTGCGTTTTGTGTCATTAACCGACCAACCGAACAATTAGTTGGGCCCAAATAATGGGGCCCACTTGAAACTAAAAATAAGTTGTCCACTGCTACGTGGGGCCCAATAAGCCACGTTCCTTTTCCTCATCATACGCAACAAATTCGAAGAGAACCTAATCCAATCCCACCCAACGTGTATCGTCACCTAAATATCATGAGAAAGTTGTATAGTATAGTCCCCCGTAAAATAATAATTGGTAAAATATATATTGTTATATATTATTCTTACGTTTCAATTTATATGGGTATTTTGACTCGGTATGAAGTTTAAAATATAAAGATTGGCTTTTGAAGTTTTGTGGGATCATGACATTCATGTGATTATAAAAGCTTCTCATTAACGGTAAAATAGGTAAAATGAAGAGTTTAAAGTTGAATTATTTCTTATTGTAGAAGTGTGTCACTCTTTTTGGAACAGACTAATAAGAAAAGCGTGTCATCTAAATTGAAACAAATAGAGTAATATATAATATACGTATTTTATTGGACCTTATACAAATAGTAGTTCAAATTCATTATTTATTTTTTCCAGCCAAAATTGTACAATAACTATACACGATAATATGGTATCTTATATAAAAATTATACATATGTTATACACCCGGCAGCTATTTTTAAGTTGACCAATTGGATGTTTATCTTTTGTATATTTTATTTAATAGATGTAATTATTTTTGACCGGTCAAGCAAATATGTAACTTACTCAAATATATAATTCAATCATTCTCCGAATTTCGCGTATAGCGGGAGGTTAGAATGACAGACTGCTTTTACATGGACAAAGTGCACCCATTGACCACACCAATGATTGTTCGACCACTTGAAGTGAATAAGGATCTATTCCGACCTCTAGAAGAGGATGAGGAACTCCTTAGTCCTAAAATACTCTATCTCAGTGCAATTGATGCACTTATGTATATTGATAATGCTAAAAAAGGTGGTGCATATTGTATTGGTTATGCAAATGCAGGTTATTTATCTGATCT
>ML345991.1:0-51372 GCA_005239505.1 Nicotiana paniculata
GGGGGGGGGAGGCTAGATACTTTGGAAGAGCGTGCAAACTTACATGAGCTTTATCCACTCAATGCTCATTCCCACGGTCTGGTTAGGCTTGGTGAGGGTCACCGATTTTTTGAGGACGAAGCTGCAAACACACCTTGAATGTTTAGACCCCGAGCCCGAGAAAGCTGAGGAGGAGGCTGATGAGGATGATGAGGGTGGAGATGATGATGAGGACTGGGAGGCTGCTGAGAGGGCCTTCTATGATGAGGGAGATGATGAAGAATGACCAGTGTGGTTTCTTACCACTTTACTTGATTTTTATTGTTTTATATATACGCTGGGAATGTTGCATACTTTAAGTGTAGGGTGGGGGATTCTCTGTGGTGGTATATAAATAATAGACTAACTTTATCTTCTTATTTTTATTTTAGTTTAGCAGTTTTTAGATTAGCTTCTTGTTTTTTATTTTAGCATAGCTTAATGAGAAAAAAATGAGAAAAGGAAAAATATGTTAGTGTAGTATTTTAGTGGTAGTTTTTAGGCTTGATTTAGTAGTAGTTTAATTTGATATGAATAAAAAAAAAAGAAAAAAAATAGAAAATTGATTTTTTTTAGCAAAATTTGGACTTTTACCGGGGATGGATCTTCTTAGGCAGCTTTCTTGATGGATTAAAGTCTAACGAAAAGCACAAAATAAAATTAAAAATACAAAAACACAAAAAATGTCATTTAGTTTTTCTTAGGTAGTGATAATCCCCCGTAATTTTTCTTTGTGCCTTGGTTCTTTTTCATGAGATGCAATTGAATCGGGTAGTAATGTTTTTATTTTAGAATATGTTAGAATTAAGAAAAAATAGAGGAAGAAATATGAGATTCCTTGGCGCCTTTGAATTGTTTGATGGTATCATATTAAGCCTTTAGTATGTGTAGTATCTTCTGTATGTGTTAAAATTGTTGATGACACCCTGTTTATTTGGATTGCATGTCTTGTGATGTATATGTCTCATTCTCTTGACTTATGTTCACTTTGTGCTAATATTTTATATCTGGCGGCCCCGTGAATACTTACATTAGTTGTTAGAATGAGGACATATTTAATGAATCACGTGTCATGTGTGGTGAGATTTTTTTTAAAGTTCATATATTAAGATTGAGTCTAGAACTTTCCCGACATTTGAGTTGAAGCAAAATATAGGTGATGTTCGATTTGAAAAATGATTTTAGACTTTCTTTGATATTTTCGAACTCTAATTCTTATCATAAATATAATCTATCCCTGGTTAATCATTTTGAGCGTATAGACTTTTATTTGGCGCTCACATTACAAACCTAGACCTTTTTTGTTCTTAATTGATATTATATTGATCCTTTTACCTCTTAAATCACTTTAATTGTGAAATGAGCACTAACAGAAGTAAAGAGGAAATTTGGGTGACTTTTGAGTGGAACCAATGAAAAGGAAAAAACGTGCACTTATTTTGTAAAATAATACACCACCATAAAAAATTGTAAAGAAGAGGGAAATAAATCAGAAATTGCAAAAGAAAAACATGCTGGAAAAATGTATTTGAATAAATATCTTGTTCTTGCTAGTGGGGGTATGAATTAAGGTAATGCTTAAAGAAAGAGGGAACATTATTGGGGTGATTTTAGTTGTGAAATTGAAGTTATGATTGAAGAATTTTCACTGAAAGTTAATTTTGTGATGTGTTAAAGTGCTTAGGAGGGTGAATCACTATTCCAAAATATATTTTACTTGTCCCTTAGCCTATATTACGATCACGAAAAAGTTCGAATTAATTTTAGGTCGAGTGAGCTTACATTAGTAGTGATTTACATTATGGGAAAGCCTATGATACCAATCGCATGCATGTGACTTCTTCGTGAGAGTGAGCGATTTTCTTTGATATATATATATATATATGAGTCCTTAAAATATAGTTGAACATTTAATTTGAATTTGTGGATTCAACTTACTCTCTTGTTCTTGTTGTAAGGGTACATAGTTTTACGAGGGATCGGTTATGTTATTAGACTTCTCTATGATGTTGGTGTTCAAGTCATGAGTGCATTGTGGCATTGAGTCGGTTTTGACACTAGGATTGTTATGAGCATGTGGTCTTTGTTGTAAATATTTTTGAAGTATGACATAAATAATGGGAAGTGTATGTAATTGCATATGCTAATGTTTAATTATTTTTTTCAACCATGGTCATTAGTGTAGTGTGCTTCAAATGTATCAAATATAAAGTGCGCAAGGATAATGTGAATTGTTGGTTGACTCAAAGACGAGCAACATTCAAGTGTGGGGTGTTGGTATATTAATATCCTTACATTTTGGTATTTTAATGATAATATGTACGTCGTTTCAGTTTAATTATGTCGTTTTTATGTGTAGGATCATTGGAGGATGAAAATAAGTGAAGATTGCACACAAGGATGTCAAAAATACACAAAAAAGCAAACGAAAAAATTGGACAAGGCCTAGAACCAGGTGCCAGGACAGGCGACGCCTGGCTCCAAGCGAGGTACAACGCGCATTTAAGCAGGCGATACGAGCTCTGGAGCATTCCCCAGGCCAGGCCTAGCGAGCTCTAAGACATGTGCCCTTTCCAAGTCATGCTTTCCACTTGGTTTGAACTTTGGGACTTCGACCTAGTCTATAAATACCCCCTAAATGTGATTAGTAAAGGGTGGGTCAATTTTCGAAGGCGGCAAACGCTTAGAAACACAAACAAAGCACGAAATTCATCGAATTTTCCATCTTCCATCTAGTATTCATAGCTTCTGTATTTAAAAATTACACTTTGGTTGTTGTTATGAACATGAGTGGCTAAAACCCTCATAATTCTGGGTTATGGGTTGTTATTGACTATTGTTGTTTGGCGATTGATTTTCTTGCTTGAGTTATCATATTAATTTATTTATTAAATCTTGCACTTAATTATTTTATTACATAGCTAACAGTAGAATACTATATGCAAATTTATAGTTGAGCTTGAAAGTGAGAATTATTAATTGCATATAAGATTGAGTAGAGTAAGTTCATGAATCCGGGAATTAGAAAATAGATTTGCAACTAGGATCGGCATATTCTAGTTGCCTTACTTGGTTATTTTCGTAGGAAATATACATTCTAATTCTATAGATATATATAGTATTAGGTTGACTTGAATAGGTGAGCAAAGTGTCGAAAGAACTTCGTGAGCATAAGAAGCCCTATTAATCAACAAATTAAATAAATCAAGTGATTAAATCAACTGAAAGAACGCAATAGAAGATACATTAACCCTATTACCCAAGAATATTTCCATCTCATTGAATTCTTCCTAAGTGTTTGCTTGTTTGATTGCTCCTTTGAATATCTTGTTCGTTGCATAATTTCGTAGCAATTCTTGGTAGTAATAATCACATTCATCTTCATCATAACCTCTTGACAAATAAACTATAAGTAGTTCAGATTGGACGATAATAAATCCTCGTGAAATGGTACTTTCTTATCACTTTATTACTTGCCGATCGAGTATACTTTCAAGTGACGTTGGATCCAACATATCCCCTTTTCTTGCAGTCAAATTTTCCCTCTTCTATGTGTGCTTATAGGTCAAGTACAGAGCATATACCTTCTCTCCCAATTCGGTCCACTCACGCCGCACATAGGTGTTAAAACCTTCCACTGACACATTCAATATCTTACCTAACAACTTGGCATCAAGAACCAGGTCCACTCCCCTTACTTTAGAACTCACTGTGCCATCCAGGAAGTTCTTGTAGAGATGAAGCACTGCTTCACCGTACATGACTGGGGGTAGGCACAAAAACAGGTGTGTCTACCCATGGTTCTCAATTTTCTCCAACAACTTCTTCATGCCAAATATGTTCACAGTAGCAGGGTCAATTACCTGATCCTTTAACATGATCAGCTCTGTAAACCACTCCTCTCTGCCTACAATTGAAATTTTCTTTAGAGCCTTTTTCTTGCATTTGGAACTGGTTCCCTTCACTTTAGACTCAGAAACTGCTGACTTACTTTTTCTGAAAGACCACTTCTTAGGTGTGGCTGAAGATAATTCAGCCTTTTTCTTTCCTTTTCTTTGATGAGGGACTTCTACTTCTTCTTCTTCTTCTTATTCTTTTTCTTCTTCTTCTTCTTCTTCATGTTCCTCACTCACTAGATTAACTTCCTCTACATCAAACTCATCCACTAGCTTGAAATCTTGTCCATCTTTATTTTATTCTGACTTTCTTCCAAGGCCTTCTCAAGTGTAGTCTTACTTTTTCGTTTAGTATTTGGAGTTTTACTCCTCAAGAGTAACAGGATCTTGAGGTGACACAACCTTCTTTAATACAAATTTCCCCCTACCAAAGGTGGTTTTTGCCTCATTTTGTCTATTTTTACTCATTCTAGCAATCAGGCTTGCCAGTGCTTCAACATCACTATTCTCACTACTTTGTTTTCTCACTTCTTCCTTTCCTGCCTTTTCTCATTCTACCTCAGTATAAATCCCAGTCAAAGGATTCAGATTTTTCCGGATCAGCATTTAAAGAACCAAGTTCTTGAACCAATCACTGTCTTGCTCAACATTTTTTAAGACACCATATTCTTCACCCAAGTCTCCCTCATCAACAACAGAAGAACCAGGTTGTTGTCCAGGTAACTCTAGTGCTTCCACTCCAGCCCTAGTATTCTCCTCCATAAGTTCTTCCCCTGGGTCTGCCTTGGTATCTACAGAATCCTCATCTACATCATCAGTGTCTCATTTATTCTCCTTCTCCTCTAATTACTCAGCCACTACTACTACTTCAGCCTGAGTCTTAATTTTCACTACCTCACTCTCCTTTTCCTTTTCTCCTACCATCTCATTTTTATTTTCTCCAACGACCTCCTTTTCCCCCTGAATCACCGGCTCCACAACAACATCTACTTCTACTTTCTCAGTGCCATCATCTTTCACATGTTTAACGTCTCCTTCCCCCTCAATTTGTGGCTCTTCCACTGCTATATTTGTACCCTCAGAATTTTTATTTTCTTCTTTGTCAGAGTAGCAACTAAGCTAATGAAGGCTTTTGGGGCGTTTGTGAAGGAGATTGATCTTGGACAAACTCGATAGGAGTGAGTATAGACGAAGGTATATTGGTGGTAGATGTGGTGTTTAGTTCAAAATTTTCAAAGTAGCTCGACTTGATGAGTTCTAAATTGCTAAGGGTTCAAGAATTTTTGCAAAATTAAAGAGTTAGGGTTTCAATTTTCACCTGGGTATTTTGAGCAGTTTGATCGAATGAGAGAGAATGGGCATAATGGAGGGGCTTTATAGATGTGTGATTTGATAGTTTTTCGACTTTAATAAGTCATACAAATTGCTGTTAATCAGGTTTTGAGAGGAAGATAAGGTAACTTTGAAATTTAAAAATCTAAAAAGGCGGTTAAGGGATTTAATTAGGCAGCAGAGACGTGTTCTGGCGAGTTTAAGAAACTGGTCATAATTTCACGTGGGCTGAACTAGTCACGAATGCTTTAGGACTGTCAAGATCCAAAATCCAACTAGTCGTGATGACACCTAACCCAACCCGCTAGGTAAGTCTTAATAGCTAACCACTTCCAATAACAATTTAATAAAGCAATTAAGTAAACAAATATCAGAATATGATGCATTCTCAAAGGATTGGTAGTACAAATCACGAGATTCTAAATGTATATAAAAAAATATCAATAAATCTAAGGCTACCATGAATAAGAGGCAGCTACAACTAGAACGCAGGTACTTCTTCAGTTCCAGCTCCAATCGATCACAACAACATCAGCATCCAACGTTTGCATAAAGGGTGCAGAAGTGTATTATGAGTACAACCGACCCCATGTACTCAATAAGTAACAAATGTAACCTTAGGTTGAAGGTAGTGACGAGCTGGAACAAAGGTCGGGTCCAACATCCAATAGCCAACAACAGTTTATAACAACACAAAACAAGTAATAAAAGAAGTAATTAAGAGATAAAATGCTTAGCTTTTTCATAGTTTTCCTAAAAATAGTTCCGCTTTTCAAATATATCAGTGAAAACCCAAATACTTTACCGAAATCGTCTATAATATGAGTAAGTTTGAACATTGTAAATCTTCCCAAATATCCTTTCCACAATAAAAGATGTTTCATTTTATTTTCAGATAGCAAGTGTAAAATACCTCTCTATGCCTATATATCAATATGTGTGAGAAGTCATAAATGACGTGATACCGAACATCAATAGGAAAATTCATCTCTATGCATGTATGTTAGGTGTGCATGTCAATGCCATGTATCTCAGAGATGGACTCATGTACTCACACTCTCAGAGTACTCAATCTCAATGTATCACAATTTCCACTCATCATGCTCAATCACGCAGTACTGTATATGGATAATCCGGCCCAAGGAAGATCCATCCCGGAATATATACATCAACCGACCAACAGTCACTCAATACTGAGTATGGCCAAATCCAGCCCATTAGGAAGATCCATCCCCATGTATATAAATGCTTCGGACAAGATCCATGTCCAAGGAAGATCCCTCTCTCAAGACAATCAACCGCGCTCACTGGGTGTGTGTGCAGACTCCGGAGGGGATCCTTCAGCCCAAGTGCTATATCAAGCCAACCATGGTAGAAATCAATATAACCAGCTGCTGCGTGCAACCTGATCCCAAATATAATCAATATAACATGTTGTGTCGTTCAGCCCAATCCCATAATATCACTCACACTCAAGCTCTCGGCCTCACTCAGTCATCGATCTCTCCAGTCTCTCGGGCTCACAATGGCTTAGAACTAGCCCAAAATGATGATATGATGTGTCAATAAATGGTAACATCGACTGAGACATGATATGCATTTGAATGCGTATCACTGAGTATGTAATCCAATGGAATAAGATAACCCAACAACAGAAATGACCTCAGTGGGTCTCAACAGGATATCATGTAGCATAGACATGGTGCTTAACATGGATCACAAATCAATAGCTCAAATACGTAGTAATTTCATGGTTACAAGTAAGATTAGGTAACTACCTAGTACCAAAGAAATGAAAGAATTACAGTTTACTTGATGCACGCCCACACGCCCGTCACCTAGTATGTGTGTCACCTCAACACCAATCACATAACATGAAATTCAGGGTTTCATACCCTCAACACCAAGATTAGAAGTGTTATCTCGAACGAGCCAATTCTAATATTGAGCAAGCCAAGCAATGCTCTAAAAATTCCATAACGTGCGTTCCAACCTTTGAAAGTCTCAAAACTAACCAAAAATAACTCAAATACATCAAACAATGCTAAAGGAACCAATCCCAATAAAAAAAGGTCAAATCTTGAATCAAAAGTCCAAAATCGGCCAAAAAATCCAACCCGGTCCTGCACCTCGGAACCCGAAAAAACTTACAAAATCCGATAACCCATTCAATTAAGAATCCAACCATACTAGTTTGACTCAAATCCGACTCCAAAATTGTAAGGACCCGTAAAATTCTTAACCAAAACTCGGGATTTCGTAGTGCCTAGTTAGATTATTGCGTTATTATAATTGAAATTCTTCACGGCTCGCAAGATCGCCGCGGTTCGGAATTTTTTGGATTGAACAGTACCATGCGGACTGAGAATAAAATGTTTCTCAGATTTACGCATTTCTGCGGCCCATTATGCGGCCACATAATCACTATGCGGACCACATAATGGTCGTAGAGTGGAGCAGAAAATCTGGCCAAATTGAGGCTAGTTTTGCGGTCGATTATGCGATTGCATAATCAATATGTGGACCGCACATTGACCGCATAACCTCTCTTGAGTTTCCGCGAAGGGAGTTCTACGATGCATTCTGTGACCGCAAAATAGGTATGTAGACCACATAATAGTCGCATACTCAGTCAGAAAATTCATCTTCCTGGAGGCTATTTCTGCGATCACTTTGCGGACCGCATATCTGTGACGGGGCATTTATTTTTCTTATTTTTAGACCCGACCCTATTTCGATAAAAACACATATCCCACATCATTTTGAGCCAATTATTGAAATTATAGAGTGAGGGAAAAGGGGTTCTTAGAAAGAGAGAGATCATCCATCCACCAGTATTCATCATTCATACTAGATGCTTGAAGATTTTCAAGAAGGCCATAAGATTGAAGAATAGATTGAAGGTAAGAACCTATACCCTACCCTCCAAATTCATAGGTCTAGTGAAAAGAGGGAATAATTGGTGAAGTAAATGTGGTGTGGGGGAGGTAAGTTTCTTGCATGCATGTATTCCTAGAATGGGAGGGGAGTTCGTAAACTAAAAATGGGTGGAAGAATGGTAGAATGATTAATAAAAGGTCTAAGAACATTAATGCACACCTAGTGATTGGCAAAATTCCCTATGAGCTAAAATTACGACTATTCTCCTAATTTTGGGTTTAATATTTCTATATTGTTAGAATAGATTGAAGTTGCTAAAAATCGGGATCGTTTAAAAGCTCTAAAGAAAACTCAATTAAGGTATGTATGTTTCTTACTTGAGTTGAATGTCTTAATATGTTGAGTTGAAAGCTTCATGTTCCATGATTGTTCTGAACATTTACCATGTCAACATGCTATTTAAGAATGTAATTATGATTCCCCGATCTCCCTCCCTTATGCATGCAATTCCCTATGTGATGGTGTTTTTCGATACGAAGGAAAATATTATTTGAACGAATAAGAAGGGAAAAAGACTTGAATTATAAAATGTGTCCAATTGCCAAGAACTATGTAATAAACTATGGGAAGGAAATGTGAACTGTATGAACAATTGAAAATGGATATGTCCCAAGTGAGATGGCTTAGCTGATCGAGCTGAGATCAGACGCCATGTTGTACACATGGTGGCATTTATATTGGATCATTGATTATCATTGTGAATTCTGATATGTATCACTTGGGATGGCTTAGCCGGTCGGGCCGAGACCAGACTTCGTGTAAAACACGGTGGCATTATGCGTTGTGGCACGTGGCACTAAGGGATTATTAACCTAAAAAGATTGAAAGACTAAATTGAAAACTATGTGATCCTTACTTGGTGTTCTTTGTATTTCTGTGAAGCACTATTTGATAATTATGACTACCTTCCCTTTATTTCATCGTTCATTATACTAAGATTGATGTTTGCCTTACATACTAGTACTATTCGACAGTACTAACGTCCCTTTTGTCGGGGCGCTAAATCTTTGAATGGATGTAGGTGGTTCTATCGCAGATAGTGATGATCGCCGATAGTGGTGCCCTCTCTCTCTTTCTCCTCACAGCAGTCTTGGTGAGCCATGTTTCTTCCCGGGGTCATGTGTAGTATATGTTGTTCTTCTTTTGTATACGTTACCACATTTTGAGGCATAGTCGGGGCCTTGTTACCGGCTTTGTCATGTTTGTCTTATGTATCTTTAGAGGCTCCGTAGACGTTTATGTGGGTCATGTATGGGTGTCGGGGTGGTCATTGGATCAAGTTTTATTTTGAAACTCTTTTCCACTAAATTGTAAACTGTATGTACTTCTGGAAGCTTAGCTGTGGTATAATGTATATGAGGAAGAGTGACCTAGTATTCGTCTGTATATTTGAAAAAAGATCTCTCCACTGATTAAAAAATGGTAATGCGTTCTCTTTTTAGATTCTGAATTAGTCGGGTAGGAAAGATTTAGTAAGCTTGCTCGACCGGGTTCACTCGGTTGAGCGCCGGTCGCGCTCCCCAAGGTTGGGGCGTGATAAAAATGGTATTCAAAACTCAAATATTCACTTTATAAAATTTTAGACAGAACCCCTAAATTTCACTTTGAAATCATCAATCAAATGCCAAAAACGAAGGTGGATTCATGAAATATAAAGAAAAACGAGTATAAAACACTTAACCCAATCCATATGGTGATAATCGCCTCCAAAATTGTCCAAATCCGAGCTTCCCAACTCAAAATATGACCAAATGAACAAACCTTCGATATTAAGTATTTTTCCCAGCTATTCTGCCTCTTTTGCGTGCCAAACAATCCCAAAACTTTCCTTTGCTTCCTACAATGGATTCCTTTTGAAATTTCAGTCAACATAGGCTTTTGAATCACTCCATTTGACCTTATAATGAAGGAGATATGCTACTGTCAATTTTTAGAAATGTGCAGATTTTTAAACACGAAGTCAAGTGGCACTTTCGTAATTAATCTGAAAAAATCTGACAAACCAATTCTTAGTAAACTGACCATAAAATCCTTATACGATATCCAAATTCGACTATTCTTTTTTATATGGATCCATAATTAAGATTTGAATCTAATGCTTCAATCAAAACAGGAGTTGGATTTCATTTGTTCAATGTGGTACCATTTATGCTTGAAGAAACAACGTCGAAATATAAGGAAATCGAGCGCAACACAACCCAAACCTATCTGAAACTCACCCGAACCCCTCGGGACCCATGACGAACATACCAAAAAGTCCCATAAAATAACATGGACTTACTCGAAGCTTCAAATCACGCATAACAACATCGAAATGATGAAACGCATCTCAAATCAAGCTTAATGAACTTTCGAATTTTCGACTTCCAAAAAATTGTGGCGAAACATATCAAACCAACCTGGAATGAACCCAAATTTTTCACACAAGTCTTAAATGACATAAAGAAGCTATTCCGATTCCCGGAACCACAATTCGAATCTGATATCAAAAAGTCCACTCCCGGCAGAACTTTTCAAAAATCTAACTTTCGCCATTTCAAGCCAAATATAACTACGGACCTCCAAATCACAATCTGGACACGCTCCTAAGTCCAAAATCACCCAACGGAGCTAACGGGTCCGTCAAAACTCCAATCCGAGGTCAAATACAAAAAAGTTAAATTTGATCAACTCTTCCAACTTAAAGCTTACACAATAAAATTTATTCTTCAAAATCAATTCCGAATAACCTGAAAACCAAAACCGATGATTCACATAAGTAATAATACATCATGTGGAGCTACTCATACCCGTAAACTCCCGAGCTAAGTGCAAATGCTAAAACGGACGGTCGGGTCGTTACATCCTCCCCCACTTAAACATACGTTCGTTCTTGAACGTGCCCAGAGTTGTTCCAAAGCCGCCAAACTGCATATAACCTTACCATGCATATACCCGGGGGTGATACTATGTCACCCTATTCCATATAGGCACGATAACACAAATAACTGAAATTTTTTAATTCAACCTAGCCCATAAGCCTTAGAACCCAATTTCCAACATCCAGAATTTTCTATAAGATCATAATCTTGCATGTACATACTGTATAAGTCTGAACAAGCTTCATTGAGCCACAACTGTAACCCATGACACAACCACATGATATACCACATAACTCACACACTCATATCAAAACTTCTAATCACTGTAGCTACTCAAAACAACACAAATTCAATATTAAACCTCATATCAAACAAAACCTCATTCTAAAACCTTCGTACAATGTCGATGATGAAAGAAACACATAGAACTCATAACCACTTACCAGATCAACAAGTCATGGAGCTTCGTCTCCTTCGATAAGAATCCTTTTAAGCTGACTTCTGATATTATCCTTCCCAATATACCGCTATCAAATCTGATAGTTCCCATCCTAGATCCAACGACCTTATCTGGTCAAATACAGGCGCCCTACTGACATGACACACCAATATAACCTTAAACCAAAAATCGTGTTGTCCGTGCACCGATACGCAACAATATTAGTGTATTCAAACATAGAAAATGACACAAATGAGACAATCGAAATGATATGAACCCATTGTACCTAGTAGAACCAAGACACACAAATCTAACACAAAGGATCATCACCCGACATAAAACAACGGCAATGCGTGACCCCATCCAAACATTGGTCCATATGAAATACCTCAAGCCACAATGCTCAAAATCAACAACCACACGCAATTTGACATCAAGTACCCAAGGTACATGAACATAACCATAGAGAAGAAATTAACACAATATACCACAATCTAGAAAGACCATAACTAAGGCGCAATCAACAATTCCACATACCAATCATCATCTCACTCGAATTCCGCTATAAGGCGCATACAAAACCTCACAGTGTGTTCATATTAACCAATGAATCACAACCCTCCATAGCATAGAAGAGTAACACATAGAACATATCCGATACAGACAAAATTAATTTTAATCGAATGACACATCCCTCAACAATAGCAGTTTGGAGTCAACAAATCCGACCGCGCGTAGAATACACATCCTCATTAGGCTTACTAATGGGGCCCCAAATAAACTCCAGTCATCCCGAATGGACAAATAGCCCTCCAAAGTCCACAACGACCTAATCATAACACATACTATCATATGGCTAGCTTTGGCCACATCTTCAAAGTCCACAACCACGAAACAACCTGCTTCTGAGAACTCCTAGTCTCCAAATCCATAGAGCACACAAATCACCATATATGATCCCAGCTCCACTGCCCGAATGTCTAACACATCTCTCTCACACATGATCATCCCATGAGGAAATACTTCTATAGTTATCCCTTGCCAAATAGAAAAAATCTGAATATCAGTGGCCGATCAACCAGGCGGGTACTGCAATACTAATGAAGCATCTGCAAGTCAAAACACAACGCGCCTTCTAAAATGTGCACCCTTCTTCGACAATAACAAATAGTAATATCCTTCACCTTCCTGAATGCTGAAATGTAGAATCCATAATGATATAGAAATGCCACAAGTCTCGTCATCATCCAATATAATATCAGTTCTAGCCATATACAAATCTTGAAAATTCCCAATTGCTACATACAAATCTTGAACCCATTAGAACCATTCTCGAGAGTCATCCACTCTACTCCAATCTCAATTAAACCGACTAAACAAATTGAACGACATGTGCCCCATTTGCACACCAACACCCTAAGAAGTAATCCACCTTAACGCGACCAAGAAAATTCCTACTCCATGCACACTAAATCCTTCATGAATAATCACTCAATCATTTCATGCTTTCCATATACCCATAGAGTGTAATACAAATCGTATCCAGAAATTCCCTTACCTGAGTCGTCCTCGATCTCAACCTCTGCAAGTCATAATTGATTCACAATTATACCTCAAATCAAAACTAATACAACACATAACCGTGCAATCCACTCGACGATAGTAGACTCCCCCACTTGGCCCAAAGCCATAGTTCAAAACACTCCATAACTCACAATGCCCATACTCTATTATTGTCATACTACCGCAGTGAGGTTCAACTTAATCCTTCATGAGCTCCTATAACACAACCCATCTAATACTTAAATTATCTGCAAATCTCACATTCACCCTTGTAATACTCAAGCTAACTCCCACAAGCGGTCCAAACTCAAATTGCAACATATATAATTTACACATCCGTAGATTACCTCGCAGGTTGTAACCCACCTACTTAGCCTCAAACTAACATCTCTTTATACCCTTTCACAACCTCAACTACTATGCAATCACTTAATCTTCCTGATTCTGAACTCATAACACGACATGAAAATATACTTCACTCTACAACTAAACAACATGCAAGATCATTCAAAACACCCATAATGCGAGACTATACGTCAAATCAAGAAAAAAATCAAGCACCCAATATTCCATTCTACATCTCAAGCAATTTCTTCTCGTCACATTCGAACAATCTGAACACTTCCCACCGTCACATCATACTCGTTATATAGCCATCCAACCACTCATCGAGCCACAAATTACACTCATAGGAAAACTACCAAACGTATAAGTCCAAAATATGTTCTCACACAACCAAAATCCCTATGCTCAAGCTACATTCAAAAATCGGCCTCAAGTCTTCCAGACTGGCCCATCATCAGCATATCGAAATCACATTTCGCACCTCATCGATGGAATCACAGGTCGTCGATGCACAACCGATACCGAGCACTTACATGTGCATACGAATGCATGGAAGGAATACAGAGAGTTATGCTTCCGGCTGAATCAATGTCTCACGATAAGAAAAGAAATATGGAAAGTATATCCTAAATTCCATGTAGCCTCTCGAAGATAGGTATGGACGTCATCATACCGTTCTGTAAGACTCTACTAGACACTTTCTCATGACTTGTAGAACCTATGAACCTAGCGCTCGGATACCAAATTCTCAAGACCAAAAATACAACTAGTCGTGATGGCACCTAACCCAACCCGCTAGGTAATCTAATTTAATAGCTAACCAGTTCCAATAACAATTTAATAAAGCAATTAAGTAATGAAATATCTGAATTTGATGCATTCCTTAAGGACTGGTAGTACAAATCACGAGCTTCTAAGATTAAAATTTAAAAAGATGGCATGAAACAAATACATCATCTGTTCGAAATGTATACAAATAGATTTTTATAAATCTAAGGCTACTATGACCAAGAGGCAGCTACAACAGGAACGCAGGTACGTCTTCAATTCCAGCTCCCGTCGATCAGAGCGACATCAACATCCAACATCTGCACGCAAGGTGCAAAACTGTAGTATGAGTACAACCTACCCCACGTACTCAACAGGTAACAAGTAACCTTAGGTTGAAGGTAGTGAGGAGCTGGAAGAAAGGTCGGGTCCAACATCCAATAGCCAACAACAGTTTATAACAACGCAAAACAAGTAATAAAAGAATTAACTCAGAGATAAAATGCTCATCTTTTTCATAGTTTCCCGAAAAATAGTTCTGCTTTTCAAATATATCAGTGAAACCCAAATAATTTACCGAAATCGTCGATAATATGAGTAAGTTTGAAAATTGTAAATTTTTTGCAAAACTTCTTTCCACAATAAATAAGATGTTTCATTTTCTTTTCAACTAGCAAGTGTGAAATACCTCTCTACGCCCATATATCAATATGTGTGAGAAGTCATAATGACGTGATATTATACAGCATGAGGAAAATGCATCTCTATGCATGTATGTCATGTGTGCATGTCAATGCCATGTATCGTAGAGATGGACTCATGTACTCACACTCTCAGAGTACTCAATCTCACTTTCTCATGCTATGAGTTAATTTTTATCGTATGATAGTTGTGTTCTACATTTTGAAGTCAAGCAAGTTGTGGAACAAAAGTCGGCAAAGGTCTTCACAAGTTACACTCATAATGTGCTTAAACTTAGGTCAAATGTAACTGAGATTTTCTTCCAATATACTTGGAATTATTGGATGATCTACCAACCAAATTTAAGATCTATGAGTCTATTTTCCAATGCATTAACTCGTTCATCGATACAACGTAGGAGTAGAGAGATATTTGCAGTTTCGCGAGACTGCGCAAACATCATAAGTGACAAGTAGGTGGATCACTAGAGCTTTTTGAGCAATATATTTCTGTCCTAGGGGTTGTCTATGAGCCGTATCTAGTAGAGTATTGTTTATGGGTGTGTTGCGCACCACACTTATAAGCAAGAGGCTAA
Organism: Nicotiana paniculata; assembly: GCA_005239505.1. Taxonomy (NCBI): domain Eukaryota; kingdom Viridiplantae; phylum Streptophyta; class Magnoliopsida; order Solanales; family Solanaceae; genus Nicotiana; species Nicotiana paniculata. The sequence goes on from ML345991.1 coordinate 15,439, forward strand.
AAGGCATTTAGGACTGTTACTCTTTCTTCTTACTCTAGATCGTGTGGTAGAGCTCAATTGTAAGAACTCAATTTCCTCAATTCTATCTTCAAAAATTTCCTCAATTCTATCTTATTTATAATACGACGATGCATACATCTAGAAAGATAGATGGTAAGATATTTCAATGTGGTTGTGGAAGAGTTGAGTCAGAGGAACTCAATTTTGCATCATGGTTATGATGACTAAATGTGAGGGCTTCAACAGATCATGTGTGTACTAATATGTGTTAGTTTCTTAATAAGGAGCTCTAAAGAAAGAATATCTATCAACCTATATGGTAAAAAGAAATAAGAGAATCAGAAGGTAGATACGAGTTTTAGCAAGTAAAAGAAGCAAGATAAAGAAGGGTACGAGGTACCTAGTTAATAAAGATTATCAATATTTATAATTCTGGCAGAGAAATATAAGTATTTTTAGTTACTTTCAGTGGTAACAAAGATATCTACAATTGTCCATACCAATCTCAATTATGCCCTATGGGAGCTAACATGAAATAATTTAAGAGAAGAATAGGATATCAATATCCAACTGGGATTAGAGTAACCAAAAATTATGGATAGATTGTGTCACGACCCCAAATCTAGGCCAGTTCTGATGGCGCCTATCGTGGAACTAAGCCATCCAAAACTACACTCGAATCATAATAAGCTTCCATTTACATCTTTACTATATTGATTACCCATAAAGGTTTCCTTTAAACATTTACAAAATAGTTAAAGCTATATTGGATATTAAATACAACCCCCGAGAACCCGGAGTCACTGGTCATAAGCATCTACATAAAATATACAACTCAAGCGAAAATAAATTCTATAATAGTAAGCAGGAGAGTGAGCAGCACTGCGGACGCATGCAGCTACCTCGCAAACCTCCGAGAATCTCTAGAACAGATAGACAGCTCACCCTGCCCTAACACCTAGATCTGCACACAAGGTGCAGGGAGTAATGTGAGTACACCAACTCAGTAGTAATGAAAATAAATCAGGTCTGAGCAGCAAGAAACACATAAAACCAATGTCATCAAATCACAAGATGCACAACCTTTCTTTCCAACAGTATAACATAGATATATGAAATCATCATGCCTTAAAACCAACTTCAGAAAAATCCTTTGAAGAATGTATACTTTCAATAACTTCAAACCGAAATATTTAGTATGAAAACGAAATGAATCATATAGAGGCCCCTCGGGAAAAACATATTTCATAAGCTCAGAATGAAAGTAGTAAAATCATAAGTAGCCCCTCCGGGAAAAACATGTATCATAATCAGCCCCTCGGGCATGCCTCACAGTCACTCATAATCAGTCACTCAGCACCTCACGGTCACTCAACACCTCACAGTCTCTCATGCCTCCCAATCACTCGTCACTCGGCACTCAGTGCACTCACTGGGGGTGTGTGCAGACTCCGAAGGGGCTCCTTCAACCCAAGCACTAATATCAAGCCACCTCGTGGCGTATCATATCCTCACAATCAGGCCCTCGACCTCACTCAGCAGAACCACTCAAAAATCCCCTCGGGAAAATCCGTAAACAGGGTACTCGACCCAAAATATCATTTTTAAATCTCAAGTAGTGTAAATCAGTTTGAGTTTCGAAAACAGTAAGCACAATGTGGCTAAGTGAAATCATCAATACATAGTGAGGAAAACAACAGTAAAAATCCCCCAAGGGTTCTAAACAGATTGGCACAAGGCCCCAAACACAGCTTATAGCCCAAACTTTTCAGCAATCTTTAGAACATAATTTAACATAATGTTTTGAGTAAAATATGCAACTCAATAGTTGCCGCGGAGAGGACCTAGTCCAATCCAAAGTTCAGTCCGCGCCAGATACTCATCATCCGACATGTGCGCCATTCTAAAATCAGTGAGAAATATGTTGTCCGAGGTTTCATACCCTCAGGACAAGATTTATAACCATTACTTACCTCTACCGGGCCACAACACTAGTCCTCTATGCTCTTGCCCCTCAAATTGTCTCCCGATTGCTCCAAATCTAGCCAAAACCAGTTTAACATCATCAATATATACCAAAGGAACACAACCCAATCGAAGACTATCAAATTATACAAGAATCCCGAAATTCGGCCAAACCCGAACCCCGGGCCCACGTCTCGGAATTCGATAAAATTTACATCACTAGAATCCTCATTCCCTTACGAGTCTACCCATACCAAATTTACCAAAATTCAACCTCAATTGCCCACTCAAAACACCAAAACAAATTTCCAAATTTTTCTCCCATTTTCCCCAACTTTTCGACTTTAATTCCTCAAATTGCATGGTGAAAATCAAGACAAATTCATGAAATTGAACCAAAAATGATTGAAGAACACTTACCACAAGAACCCCGCTGAAAATCTCGTCCAAAATATCCTTCACCCGAGCTCTCTAATGGAAAAATAAGTTATGGCCAAGAACCCCCGAAATAGATCTTAAAAACTGACTGCCCAGGCCTCTTCCTTCACTGCGATCGCGAAGAACAAATCTGCTACCCCATCAAATTACACTACGCGATTGCGGACATCCACACGCGATCGCGATTCAGCAGGACATAAACCCACGCGATCACAAACCACTCTACGTGATCACGAAGAACAACGGATCAGCCCACTCACGCGCCCTTTAACTCTATGCGAACGCTAAAAACACCACGCGATCGCAAACACCCTCCTGCGATCGCATAGAAGGAAACCAGAAACTCACACCAGCAAAAATCTGCCCAGTTTTCAAGCCAAGAGTTGGTTCGTTAACCACCCGAAACACATCTGAGGCCCTCGGGACCTCAGCTAAACATACCAACATATCCCATAACATCATTAAAACTTAGTAGATCTTTCGAAACACCAAAAACAACGCAATAACACCAAAATCACATCAAATTCAAGCCTATGAACTTTGGAACTTCCAAATTTCGCCAACTACGCCGAAACCAACCAAAACACCTCCGATTGACCTGAAATTTAGCACACATACTCAAAATGACATTACAGACATGTTCCAACTTTCAGAATTCCATTCCGACCCCGATAACCTATTTTCCACTGCCAACCGGAAATCGCCAAAAACTAACTTTCGCCAATTCAAGCCTAATTCTACACCGGACATCAAAACTCCATTCCGAACACACTCCTAAGTCCCAATTCACCTAGAGAAACCATCCGAGCTATAAAATCCACATTCCGAGGTCGTTCACCAATGAGTCAACTCTCAGTTGACTTTCTCAACTATTAGGCTACCTTGAGAGACTACACGCCTCAATTCTTACCATGACCACTCTGAACCCGAACGAACCGACCATACACATAAATGAAGCTGAACCATATAAAATGAAGCAGGAACAGGGGAAACGGGGATAAACTCTTGGAACGATTGGTCGGGTCGTTACAGACTGTTATCATTATTTAACATTTTTGAAGGGTAGTGCAGAACATGGTAATAGTTCTCATTTGGAGATAGCCATATTGTCACTCTAGAATAGAACATTCAGATATAAATACTAGAATATTCAGAAATTTCAGAAGATAGGCACTAGGATCCTAGAAGGGATAAATATTTGCCTTAGTAAGACTCCAGCCACTAGTAAAAAAAGAAGAATGTTAGGCGTCCCGAAGAGCTAGTGATATGAAGCAGGGGGAGCTAAATGTGAAAGAACGTCATGTTGAAGTCTTTATAATAGTGCGATAGACAGAGATATTAGCATGAGAATAAGAAGAGAGTAAATGAAACATTATGAGTAAGAGGTGATAAATGAGTGATAGCGGTAAATCAGAAATAAAAGAGAGTGCCACAATGGAGTATTATACCATATACCATATTTAGATAAATGATTTGGTGACTCACATGTGATTACCATAAGGAAAAGTTAGACCCCCCAAGTAATAGAAACTAGTATGGGATAGTAAACAAGAAAAAAAATCGAACATAAATTAGGGATCAAAGGAATTGGTAATAGTCGACATCGTTTCAAAGAAAGTATTTTGACAATAATAGAATGAACAATAGAAGAATAACCTTTAAAGGCCATTCACGAAGACGCTTCCCTAAAGCAAGCACTATGAGCAGAGTTAAGCTTAAGGGACTAAATGTGCCAGTTATACCACGTGTCACCCTTGTGTGTACGAAATTCAATTATACCTGGTGTAGAAGAGTTATAGCAAGGCGAGTAATGTTTGTGAAGATGTAGAAACAAAATGCCAAAGATGAAGAGGTAAATATCAAATGGTAAAGGAAGAATGTGGTAAAAGGTGAAAGGAATAAGATTGCATTTATTCATATCCTACAGATATAATATAACTCCAGAACATTATGCAAGCATGATGTTGGGGAGAATCAATAAGGGTTTCGCACTCGATGATATTGATATATAAGTGGGAATGAAAACTTGATACATAAGGATCCCGTACAAGAGGTAAGTTAAGACAAAGGATATAACCCAAGAGGCGTTACATAAAATAAAGATATGAGAGTGGACCAATGGGTAGTCAGTAGTTGATTCAGGAAGAGCCTANAGAGGTAAGTTAAGAAAAAGGACATAACCCAAGAGACGTTACATAAAATAAAGATATGAAAGTGGACCAATGGGTTGTCAGCAGTTGATTCAGGAAGAGCCTAGTTATGGATAAATAGAAGGATATAGGAAAATTAGTATATCATGCAAGATAAACGTAGTGAAACCCAGCATAGGAAATTCAGTCTCTTAGATACAAAATCGTAATCCTCGAGAAATATTCAGACAGGAGTTGGGGTAGTAGAAGGTACAATATAAGTGTTACGGAAATAAAAGAGAGTGCCACAATGGAGACAACTGAAATTTCAATTCAGAAGAAACCCTACAAGCACAAGGGCATGGAGGTAAGTAACTAAGGATAATTATAGGCGAGTAAGAACATCATAAATACCGTGGGATATACAATGTAATAAGGTCTCAGCTTTATAAGAGTTAGAAGTTCTTCCCTAAGTACTACAACGAAAGACTAGCTGAGGAAATAAAGAAGCAGGCTTCAACATAACCATAGTGACCTAACGTAGAAATGGTCTTGTAATAGCAGTCTCACTATAATGTTGTATGCACTCCATAAGAAAGTGGAACCTATCGTAGCTAATGAACAGAATAAGAAAAAAAATCAATCAAAAGTTGATAATTGAGATCATATGAGTTACTGGGAACTTTCGTATTCATGGACACTAAGATAGGCCAAGTATCGATGCAGCAAGTGGCAGAATGACCAGGAAAAGCAATTGTTTACATTTAAAGACAACTGAGAAGGCGTGAAAGGAAATCTATGGTGCTAACATGATGAAAGGAAGGTTACGAGTAGTATAAGTAGATGTGCGTAGGTCGCAAGCTAAAGTATGGTAGAGCAACAAGGTTNGTGGTTCCATATAGTTATAAAAAGCTCAGTATATCATGAGTGAACTCAAAGGAGTTTAAAACTAAGAGCATTTAGAAGAGATAGAATGCTACCATGGTAGTAAAGTAAGGGTGTAATTGTGATAAATGATAAGAGGATGACATTTAGACCTTTGCTTAAGTAATGATTTAGAGAACAAGTATTTCATGAACTGAACGGGATTAGAATACCCTCATAAGATGAGTCACATTGGGATACTATGAAATACAGTTATTGTATTATAGTATCGTCCCTAAGTGGATCAGGAAAATCATTTCAGATGTTCCCCGATGAGACGTGAGCCCTAGTGACGATATATTACATAAGGGATTTTAAATTATCAATGGTAGATTATCAATATGAAAGTGAATCAACAATGAATGGATGAAAATTACAAAGTATGAGATGAGATTATGCTGTCATTATTAAGATGGATGGTAATAAGGAAGCATTAAATGGCTTAGATTTATACATATAGGATAAGCGGTGAGAGAGAAAACCTGGAGTTGGGTGGCAAGTCTCCATACCAATAAAGTGAAGTAAGAGTTATGGTATAGTATGACCTACCTAGTAGTGGTAAAGCCATAAGCATTGATAACTGAGGCTATGAAACAAGATATAGCAATAGTCGTAGGTTCAACAAAATATCAAACAAATAACTTTAGTACAACCTATAGATGCCCAGAGGAACAGCTTGTCATAGTACAATATATCTTCACCAAGTGAATCATAAAGATAGGTTAAAAACCAACAAGAAATAAAAAAGGAGATAAGAGTCGCATTGGCGCACATTCAAGGTTAGAATTGTCTAGGCTGCATGAAAAAAGGTAAAAATAGTTATGACATTGAAAGGAGTTCGACCACAAGTCGTGGTGTGAGAAAGAGGCCTAAAGGGGGGAATGTTCTAGGCTTTGGATTTATTCACCGATCAACTCCCTAGATGGCAAAGACAATATTAAATTATTCATAAGATTTATTGCTTAAGATATGGAAAAGTGCATTAGTAAACATTTGAGGACGAATGTTCCAAAAGGGGCAATGATGTTACACCCCATGTTTTCGTACGTGAGAGTACATCGTAAGTCAATTGATGTAAGCTCAGAAATAAGATTATATTTGATGGAATATAAAGTAAGTTATTCATGTTACATCGGAGGTTACAAATATTTAAGATCATGAATAACGAGTACCAAAAGGGTTGGAAATCTTAGAAGCTAAACCAATTGAAGAAAATAAGTTTCGTCGAAAGTTGACGAGTTTGGAATATTATAACATGTACTTTAGGGTGAGACTATGGTTCATTACATGATAAGGAGTTTCTGATATGATTTAATTTTTATCATATTATAGTTGTGTTCTACATTTTGAAGTCAAGCAAGTTGTGGAACAAAATTTGGCAAAGGTCTTCACAAGTTAAACTCATAATGTGCTTAAAATTAGGTCAAATGTAACTGAGATTTTCTCCACATATACTTGGAATTATTGGATGATATACCAACAAAATTTAAGATCTATGAGTTTAGTTTCCAATGAATTAAACCGTTTATCGATACAATGTAGGAGTAGAGAGATATTTGCAGTTTCGCGAGATTGCGCAGACATCATAAGTCACAAGTCGGTAGATCACTAGAGCTTTTTGAGCAATATATTTCATGTGCTATATGAGGTCTTATTGGGAGATATAATATACAAATTTGAAGGTCTTGGAATTTATTTTCCAACTCTCTTAACCAATTGTTCATACGACATCAGGATAACAAGATATAAGCGTCGGGAAATGGACCAATCCTAGGGTGCCAAGCTAGCACCTCTTTGACTTTTCCAAACTTGATATATATAAACCTTAGGTCGGCTTTCTCTTCATTATTCAGCATAAAACGACCAGATAAAACCAATAAAAATAACCCCAAGCTATCTTCTAGGGTTTCAAAGAAGATTATCATTCCGGGAAAGAAATCGAGAAGCAATAACATCAAAACGATCCCTACGACGTAAGTGTCATTATACCGCCTCTCCTTTTTCTTTATAGTTAGAATTTTGGATGGTACTTCATAGTTAAGAAACGTCTAATATATATATTTAAGTGTTTAAATATCAAGTAAGGTTGATAAATATGTTTCCTAATAGTTAGAACTCACGGGACGGTGATCGGAAGTCGTGAGTTCGAGTTATTTGACTTGTAGGGGACTGTTTTGTGTTGTTGTTGGGCTGCGTGTTTTACTACTGTTTTGTGGAGTTTTTGAGGAGTAAGAGTGTGGAGAAACACCATATAGATGTAGGGTTGTGATCTGGTCGTTCGTTGTGACATTTTCCGGTCGTTTGACACGACTACTGTGGTCGTCTTACGTGTGAAGTGATTAGGTTGTGTGTGGACTGTTGTAGGAGGCTCAATATGATTATTATTGATATTTTTTGGGATTTTTTGTGATTTTTTTGACTATATAAATAGGGGAGGTGTTGTTCGTTTCATCGTAAAATAGGTTGTGGTCGATACATAATAGTTGTGACGCTTAAAGGATAACGATAATGTCGTTTCTCTTATTGTAGATTAAGGAGTTGTGACATTTACGTAGCTTGAGGTTGGGGCAGTATATACAAGGTATTTGAGGCTATCCCTTTCCTTATTTGGCACGAATTCAATTGTACATAATATAATGAACGAGCTTCCAAAGATACTCTACTCTTAGAAGCTAGCAGTACTTAGATTGTTTCCCTTCTTATGGAACAATTGATGTTAAGGTTGATTCTCATATTATTATGTTATCAATGTTGTTGGTACTTCCTGATTCTTATAAAATTCTCGATGAAGAGTTAGCCCTAATGATGTGTACGGAGAATATCTACTTGACGTCGCTCCGAAATGTTCAGAACATGATTCCAATGAGTCCTGCATGCATTATATATATGTATCTCTTTTACTCTACCGAGTCGTGTTATAGTCGGCCGGGTATGGCACCTATTGTGCAACCACTGATCAGTTGGGTTTACCGGGTCCTCTTTGAGGCCGGGTATGATATGATGATGATGATTCCTACAGAGGCGAATATTCAACAATGATGATGATGCCCATAGAGGCGGATGTTTAAAAAGATTATGTGTATATATGTATCATGCATTTCATGTTAATGTCTCTTAGAAGCACTCGGATGCTACAAGTTGTATCTCCTACATCTCTCTTTATATTACTGTTCTTATTTATGTTTTCCTGCCTTACATACTCAGTACTTTATTCGTACTGACGTCTTTTTATTTATGGACGTTAAATGTCATGCTGCAGGTCCTAATAGACAGGTAGACACAACTCCCCCACCACAATAGGCTTTCCAGTTCAGCCGTTATAGGCGAGATTCCTTCTCTGGACTTGCCGCGGTCTTGGTATGATTTTTTTTTATAGATATTATGGGTATGTCGGGGCCCTGTTCCGGCTATTGTTGCATTACTTATGCTCCTTTAGAGGCTCATAGACAGGTGTCGACTCATGTATAGTTTGGTATGCCGTGTTGGCTAATTTTTGTTGTATAGTCTTTCATGGCAGCGTTGCAGCTCGTACCTTTTATGTAGTTTCTTAGCAGTCTTGTCATCCCATGTGATGTATGTTCATGATCCATATCTACCATTTATATTGATCTAGTTATCCCTTAAAGATAATAAGAAGGTTAGATAAAATGTACGTTGGTGCTCGGCAAGTATGGCCCGGGTGCTAGTCATGATCCTCCAGTTTGGGTCGTGACAGTGACCCCATCCAAACACTGGTCCATATGAAATACCTCAAGCCACAATGCTCAAAACCAATAATCATACACAATTTGAGATCAAGTACCCAAGTCACATGACCATAATCACGGAGAAGCAATTAACACAATTTACCACAATCTGGAAAGACCATAACTAATGTGCAATCAACCATTCCACATCCCAATCATCATCTCGCTCGAATTCTGTATAAGGCCCAAACATAACCGCACCATGTGTACATATAACCAACGATTCACAACCCTTCGTAGCATAGAAGAGTAATAGATCGAACATATCCTATACGAACAAAATTAAATCTAACCGAACGACACATCCCTCAACAATAGCAGTTCGGAGTCAACAAATCCGACCCAATGTAGAATACACATCCTCATTGGGCTTACTAATAGGGCCCAAATCAACTCCAGTCATCCCCGAATGGACAAATAGCCCTCCAAAAGTCCACAACGACCTAATCATAACACATACTATCATCTAGCTAGCTTGGTCCACATATTCACAGTCCACAACCATGAAACTACCTGCTTCTGAGAACTCCCAGTCTCCAAATCCATAGAGCACACAAATCACCATATATGATCCCAACTCCACCGCCCGAATGTCTAACACATCTCTCTCACACACAATAATCCCATGAGGAAATACTTCTATAGTTCTCCCTTGCCACATAGAAAAAGTACGAATATCAGTGGTCGATCAACCAGGCAGGTACTGCAATACCAATGAAGCATCTGCAAGTCAAAACACAACGCACCTTCAGAAATGTGCACCCTTCTCCGGCAATAACAAATAGTAATATCATTCACCTAGTCATCTGAAATCGTCCATGTTGCCTATGAAATTTATGTCATTTCCTTCAAAACTGAACCATGACCTTGCTCATGCAAATCTCAATCCAACACAACACACCGCATATACCATGCCATCATATCAAAAGTAAGAGAACCTCATAATCCACTACGATCCATAAGCAACTGCATACTCAATTAGCCAAGAACCTTTCATTTGATCTCATCCAGGAGAAAATCACTATACGCCACATGTTCCTCATGCCAGTGGGAAATATACTCCTCGAACCGTGGTAGTAACTATCGAGACCTCTTCGAAACCCATTTGTACATAATCAAGCCATCAAAACTGAATCTCTCTAACTCATCCAAGCCATGCAGGGCGTCAAAACCCTAGAGCATTTCCACGAAGCACCTATAGAGACTCCCCACGTCGTAATAACCAAGAGAGCCAATCATGTCCATTACCATGCTGATACAACCTATTACCAAGCAACCATATTTCTCCTAGTTCCTTCCGAATTGCCCTCAAATTGACATTTCTCCTTGTCAGAACACCATGATCCTTATGCAAAACTCACCACACGAGATCCTAACGTAAAACCACACCGTCCTAAGTCCCGTAGCCGTTGAATTCTCTCTTAATCACCCCGAAAGTACCATAACCAAGATACCCACTCTGAAGAGACCTTATGCGAATCTAAAGTCGTTTCCTTCACCTTCTTGAAAGCCAAAATGTAGAATCCATAATGATATAGAAATTCCACAATTCTCGTCATCATCCAATGTAATGTCAGTTTCTTGCCATATACAAATCCTAAAAATTCCCAATTCCTACATATAAATCTTGAATCCATTATAACCATTCTCGAGAGTCATCCACTCTACTCCAATCTCAATTAAACCAACTAAACGGACCGAACGATTTGTGATCCATTTGCACACGAACACCCTAAGAAGTAATGCACCTTAACGGGACCAAGAAAGTTCCTACTACAGGAACACTACATCCTTCACGAATAACCACTCAATCATTACATGTTTTCCATATACCCATAGAGTGTAATACAACCCGTATCCAGAAATTCCCTTACCGAGTCGTCCTCAATCTCAACCTCTGCAAGTCATAATTGATTCATAATTATACTTCAAATAAAAACCAATACAATACATAATCGTGCAATCCACCCATCGATAGAAGACTCCACCACTTGACCCAAAGCCATAGATCAAAACACACCATAACTCACAATGGCCATACTTTATTATTGTCATACTGCCGCAGTGAGGTTCAACTAAATCCTTCATGATCTCCTGTAGCAAAAACCATCTAATACTTCGAATTATCTGCAAATCTCGCGTTCACCCTTGTAACATTAAAGACAACTCCCACAAACGATCCAAACTCAAATTGTAACACAGATAATTCACTAGTAGATAAGAAATCCTCCACACAACATCATAAAACTTACACATCTGTAGATTACCTTGCAGGTTGTTATCCACCTACTTAGCCTCAAACTGACATCTATTTATATCCTTTCACAACCTCAACTACTATGCAATCACTTAATCTTCCTGAGTCTGAACTCATAACACGACATGAAAATATACTTCACTACACAACTAAACAACATGAAAGATCCTTCAACACACCCATAACTCGAGACTACACGTAAAATCAAGACAGAAATCAAGCACCCAATAGTCTTTTCAACATCTCAAACAAACTCTTCTTGTCGCATTCGAACAATTTGAACACTTCCCGTTGTCACATTATACTGGTTATATAGTCATCCAACCACTCATCGAGCCATAAATTCCACTCATAGGAACACTACCGGATGTATAAGTCCAAAAGCACGTGGTCACATAACCAAAATCCCCGTGCTCAAGCGACAATAAAAATCCGGCCTCAAGTCCTCCAGAATGGCCCATCATCAGCATACCAAAATCACATCTCGCACCTCATACATGGAATCACAAGTCGTCGATGCACAACCGATATCGAGCGCTCACATGTGCATATGAATGTGTGGAAGGAATACAAAGAGTTACGCTTCCAGCTGAATCAATGCTGACGATAAGAAAAGAAATATGGGAAGTATATCCTAAATTCCCTGTAGCCTTTCGAAGATAGGTATGGATGTCATCATACCAATCTGCAATACTCTACTAGAAACTTGCTCATGACTTGTCGAACCTATGAACCTAGAGTTGTGATACCAACTTGTGAAGATCCAAAATCTAACTAGTCGTGATGGCACCTAACCCAATCCTCTAGGTAAGCCAATTTAATAGCTAACCAATTCCAATATCAACTTAATAAGGCAATTAAGTAAAGAAATATCTGAATTGATGCATTCCCCAAGGACTGGTAGTACAAATCATGAGCTTCTGAGATTAGAATTTACAAAGATGCTATGAAACAAATACACCGTCTGTTCAAAATGTATATAAACAGATTTTTATAAATCTAAGGCTACAATGAACAAGAGACAGCTACAACGGGAACACATGTATGTCTTCAATTCCAGCTCCTTTCAATCACAGCAACATCAACATCCAACATCTGCATGCAAGGTGCATAAGTGTATTATGAGTACAACCGGCCCCATGTACTTAATAAGTAACAAAAGTAACCTTAGGTTGAAGGTAGTGACGAGCTAGATCAATGGTCGGGTCCAATATCCAATAGCCAACAACAGTTTATAATAATGAAAACAAGTAATAAAAGAAGTAACTTAGAGATAAAATGTTCAGCTTTTTCATAGTTTCCCGAAAAATAGTTTCGCTTTTCAAATATATCAGTGAAAACCCAAAAAATTTACCGAAATAGTCGATAATATGAGTAAGTTTGAAAACTGTAATTTTTTTCCAAAAATCCTTTCCACAATAAATAAGATGTTTCATTTTCTTTTCAGATAGCAAGTGTGAAATATCTCTCTACGCCCATATCTCAATATGTGTGAGTAGTCATAAATAACGTGATATCGTACAACATAAGGAAAATGCATCTATATGGACTGATGTACTCACCCTCTCAGAGTACTCAATATCCCTATCTCACACTTTTCACTCATCATGCTCAATCACTCAGTACTATATATGGCCAATCTGACCTAGGGAAGATCCATCCCGGAATATATACATCAACTGACCAACAGTCACTCAATACTGAGTAGGAAAAAATCCATCCCATGAGGAAGATCCATTTCAAGACAAATACAAATACGGACCTCCAAATCAAAATCCTGACATGCTCACCCAACGGAGCTAACGGAACCATTAATACTCCAATCCAAGGTCAAATACCAAAAGGTTAAATTTGGTCAACTCTTCCAACTTAAAGTTTAAACCATGAAGTTTATTCGTCAAAATAAATCTTGAATAACCTGAAAACCAAAATTGGTGATTTACATAAGTCATAATACATCATATGGATCTACTCATGCCCGTAAACTACCGAGCCAAGTGCAAATGCTCAAAACAATTGGTCGAGTCGTTACAAGGACTGACAATTTTCATTTTTTAAACTTGATCTCCATTTAATTTCAAGAGTTAAAAGGAGTTATAGACATGGGATATGAATTATTTGAGTGGGAAACCCGATTTTTATTGATGTGGCAGTTTAAGAGTTAGGAACTACTGTTAATGGAAAAGGGGTACATACTTGGGTGTCACACAACTAGGTTCTTTGATTGATTTCCTCAATGTGGCTTAAAGAGACATTTTCTAAGTGAGGATTTCATCATTAGATTAAACATTTGAGCCTGTGATATAGTGTCATGTATGCATGTTTGTTGTAGTATAAGACTGAGTTAGACATTGATCAAATCAAGATACTAGCGGTTTCTTTTAAAGTAATCCCTTCTCAAAGCATTGGTAAATATATCATCAATTTGCTCTTCTATTTTACATAATTCCATAGATATGTGACTCATCTCGACATTGTCTCTCCAATAGTGATGTCTCACATTGATGGTCTTGATTCTCTTGTGATGAATCAGGTTCTTTACTATGTTCATTGCACTTGTGTTATCACAGAATATGCGAACACCTTCAATCATTACTCCATAGTCCTCCGGTTGTTTCTTAATCCATAATAGGTGAACACAATATGAGGCATCAACTACATGCTCATCTTCTACAGCTGATAAAGCTACAAAATTTTGTTTATTTGAGGTTCATGAGATAAAACATGGATCCAGGAAGTAACCCATTCTTGATGTTCTCTTCATGTCTACCAGGTATTCAACATAGTCAACATCTTCATACCTGATCAAATGAAATGAGTCTCTAGTCGAATACGATAACAAGGTCTTGAGTACTCTTAAGATATCTCAAGATTCTTTTGACAGCGTTCAAGTATGATTCCTTGGGACTTTGCTGGAATCTTACACACACCCCACACTATACACAATATCTGGCCTGCTCTTAGTTAGGTAGAGAAAAGACCCAATCATATCCTTATACTTCTTTTCATCAACAGAGGAACCAAGTTCATCCATATCCAATGTAGATGCTGTAGCGATTGGAGTATCAATTATCTCTTCATTGCCCATATCAAACCTTTTGAGTAGCTCTTTGATGTACTTTTGTTGATGTATCATGGTTCCTTTAGCAGTCTATTTGACTTGAATCCCAAGGAAGAAATTCAATTCTCCCACGATGCTCATTTCAAATTCACTGCCCATTAACTTAGCAAACTTATTGCATAAGGTCTCATTTGTGTCTCCAAAAATGATGTCATCAATACACATTTCAACAATTAGCAAGTTCATGCCCACTCTTCAGCAGGAACAAAGTGTTTTCAGTTTTATTGGGTGAGAACCCGTTCTCTAGGGAACATTTTGACAACCTTTCATACCATGCCCTTGGAGCCTTCTTTAAACCATAAAGTGCTTTGTCCAATTTGTATACGTGATCTAGGAACTCGTGACTCTCAAATCCTGGAGGCTGGCGCACAGACACTTCCTCTTTCAAATACTCATTTAGAAATATGATACCCTAGACGAATCCCACATTGACAAAGAACGAGAAAGATTGGGTCGATAAGTTAACAAGCCTTAGATCCTAGTGACATATTTTAAATTTGTGCGGGCCTAGGCCCAAACCAGACAATACCACTAGTGGCTGAGGTGTTATATATGGTATCAGAGCCACTCCACGTGAAACCTTGAACGATGGTGGGAAAAACCTCAGGGAGGATGTTGATTCCTAAAGGTGGTGTACGTGACACCCTACGCAAATCCCACATTGACAAAATACGAGAGGGATGCTGGATATATAAGTAAACAAGCCTTAGATCTTAGTAACGTATTTGAAAGAAATGTGAGCCTTGACCCAAAGTGAATAATATCATTAGTGGACTGTGCTATTACAAAAGACACTCTTCATATCCATTTGATATAGTTTTAAACCCAAATAGGATGCAAAGGCAACGAGCATTAGAATTGACTCCATATTTGCAACTGGAGAAAACGTCTCATCATAATCGATTCCATCTTCTTGATTGTATCTAACAATATTTTCTTGATCATTCAGTTAATTCCTAAACACCCATCTGGTTTCAACGACTGTTCTATCTTTGTGCTGGGAATCATGTGCCATACTTTACTTCTTTCGATATGATTGAGTTCCTCCGGAATAGCCATTATCCAGCCTGGATAATGTTCTTAGGGTCAACCATAGATATGTTGGCTATGAATTAAATCATGTTTCTAAACATTGGTCTTTCCACCATTCTAGAGTCAAATGGCGTTAGCACATTTATGAGTGTATGATAACTTAGATGCTTCCTGTAATGACCCGGCTAGTCGTTCCGTGAGATTAGCCATGTTTTCCCTATTTATAATCTATCATATGTTTCTTACCCTATTTATGTTGTTTTGGGTCGATTGGTTCGGGTTCGGAATGGTCGTGGTGAGAACAGAAACACATAGTCTCTTAAATTCGCTTAATAGTTAAAAAAGTTAATTGGGAGTTGACTTATTCGTAAACGACCTCGGAATGTGGATTTTATGGCTCATATAGCTTCGTTAGGTGATTTGGGACTTAGGAGTGTGTTCGGAATGAATTTTTGATATCCAGTGTGGAATTAGGCTTGAATTGATGAAAGTTAGTTTTTGGCGATTTCCGGTCGGCAAGGGAAAATAGGCTATCGGGGTCGGAATGGAATTCCTACAATTGGAGCAGGTTCATAATGTTATTTTGGATATTTGTGCAAATTTTCAGGTCAATCGGATGTGTTTTGGTTGGTTTTGACATCATTGGTGAAATTTAGAAGTTTCAAAGTTCATAGGCTTGAATTTGATGTGCTTTTGGTATTTTTGCATTGTTTTTGGTGTTTCAAAGGCTCGAATAAGTTTGAGTGATGTTATGGGGTATGTTGGTAGGTTTGGTTGAGGTCTCAGGGTCCTCGAGTGTGTTTCGGATGCTCAAACGGGCACTTTTGGTCCTTGGAAAATTGCTAATATTTAGTGTTTTAGCAGCAGTGGTTTGTTCATTCCGATCGCGTGAGTTCATCTGCGATCGCATAGACTAAAGTTTGAGGCAGGAAGGTTTTTTCTATGCGATCGCGTAATAAGGTTTGCGATCGCATAGGTTGGGTAGCTGAAGCAGTGCGGTCGCGTGGCCCTTTGTGGGATGGATATTTGAACTATGAGAACGCGTTTGTTGATATGCTAACGCGTAGAGTGTTCTGGACTGTGCATCACGATCGCGTGGCTGGAGACGCGATCGCACTAAAGGAAATATTAGTGTTGGGAAAAATGTTTTAAATAGCTCTTTCTTACGAATTTTCGTCGATTTTCCTCCATTGATGAGCGGGTTTGGAGCTCTTTGAGAGGGTTTCAAGAGGAAATAGAAGGGAATCACTTGGAGGTAAGATTTTCGACTTCATAACTCGATTCTATGGTGTTTTTTAATTAATTAAACCGGAAAATTGTTAGATTTAAGCCCAAAATTGGGGATTTTAGGTGCATGGAATTGGAAATTTCTTTTGAGGATTTGAGTCGGCAATTGTGGTCCGATTTTGGTGTTCTTGGTATGTATAGAATCGTGGGATGATGAGGATTCTTGTGATGTATTTATAGAATTTCGAGACGTGGACCCAGGGCTCGGGTTTAGCCAAATTTCGAGAATTGTGTCTAAATTGATAGTTTTCGATTGGGTTTTGTTCCTTAAGCATATATTGATGACGTTAATCTGGTTTTGGTTAGATCCAGGGCTTTTGGGAGCCAATTCGAGGGGCAAGAGCATCACGAAGTAGATTTTGGCCTATTTTGAGGTAAGTAACAATTGTAACTTTAAACCTAACCCCGGTATTTGATATTGTTTTGGTAAATGAGGTGACGCACATGCTAGGTGACGAGCGTGTGGGCGTGCACCGATAGGGATTGTGACTTGGTCCGTCCCCTCGCAACTATTAAGTCGTGTATTCGATTTGAAACCTTGTGATATCTTGTATTTTAGAAATTTATACTTGCTTATGGGCTATGAGCCATGTTTGGGGCCTTGTGCCGACCTATTTAGACCCTCAGAGGTACTTTTACACTATTCCACCACTATCCTGATAGAACATTTGTGAACTCAGTCATGTTTACCACTTGTTGTTATTTTCACTGTTATCACACTGCTTTGAAACTCTGAGAGGTATTTTGGGCAGAGTCCCATGAGTTGAGATGAATTTCTCAAGTGGCTTGTGAGGATGACTGAGTCAGGACGAGAGCCGAGTATGTGAGGATTGTTATGGATCGGGCTGCACGCCACAACAATATATATGTCCAGGCCGAGAGCTGAGTATGTGAGGATAGTTATGGATACGGGTTGCACGCCGCATCAATATATATGTTACATATTATATATGGGTCGGGCTGCACGCTGCAGCAATGTATATGTTACATATTGCATATGGGTCGGGATGCACACCGCAGTAATATATGTTATATATGGGTCAGGCTGCATGTCGCAGCAATATATGTTATATATGGATCGGGTTGCACGCCGCAGCAATATACATATTGGATCGGGCAGCACGTCGCAGCAAATATAGCGCTTGGGATGTAAGAGCCCCTCCGGAGTCTGTACACCCCCAGTGGGTACAATCGATTATTATATGGATCAGGTTGCACGCCGCAGCAATATACATATTGGATCGGGCTGCACGCCGCAGTAATATACATATTGGATCGGGCAGCACGTCGCAGCAAATATAGCGCTTGGGATGTAAGAGCCCCTCCGGAGTCTGTACACCCCCAGTGGGTACAATCGATTATTATATGGATCAGGTTGCACGCCGCAGCGTATGTTATAAGGATCGGGCTGCACGTCGCAACAGGAACCCGTATGTTATATGTGTGTGTGTGTGTGTGTGTGTGTGTGTGTTGGACCGGGCTTCCCGCCGCAGCAGTTGTGTGTATTCCCGGCACTTGCTGAGTACAAGTATCTAGTGTGAGCATGAGATACTGATAGTGGAGTCATGAGTGACTGAGAGGCTTGCCCGAGAGGCTTTATTGTGAGTGATACTGTGCCCGAGGGGTATGAAACTACTGTTTTTCACTTTTCTTTACACTAAGCCTCTGATGATAATTTTGGGCAAGTGATTTTATGCGAGATTTTTAAATGGAAACTAGACTTTTATGAAATATTTGGAATGCAGATTCCTAACTTGATCTATTCATTTCCACTGTTATACATTATATGGATTTACATGATTTATAGATGCTCGTCACTACACCCCAGTTTTTAGTTACTTTGATTACCTACTGAGTTGGCGTACTCACGTTACTCCCTGAACCTCTGTGTACAGATCCAGGTACCGGACCATGTCAATAGTTGATCTTTGGACGCACCTAGAATTTGGTCGAGGACCGAGGTAAACTTCCTTTCTTTTTGCTGGATTGGTGGAAAATTAGGATATGTTGGAAGCTTATGAACCACTAAATCGGCATTCAAACCCGGCATGTCATTATATGACTGCTTAGCGTCCCAGCTCACCTACTTTCCATTCCTCATTGCATAGTTTTTGTCTTTTGTACTTCAGGCTTTTGTAGTAGCAAGTCACTGTAATGTACATTGTATTTACAGTCCTAGATTCTCATGACAGTTGACTCCAGGTTTTGGGGAAGTGTATAAATTGTTCATCTCATTTTGTTGTTTTAAAATCTGCTAAATTTTGGGAAATTATGAAATATTATAACAGTCTGTAATGGTTGGCTAGCCTAGTTCCATGATAGTCTCCATCACGGCCGGCTTAGGATTTGGGGTCATGACAATTTGGTATCAGAGCCTAGGTTACATAGGACTCAACGGTCATGAGCAGGTTTAGTAGAGTCTTGCGGATCAGTACGGAGACGCCTGTACTTATCTTTGAGAGGCTGCAGAACCCTTAGGAACAATCTCATTTTATTGAATTCTGTCGTGCCATTTTGTTGATTCTTGAAATCTAAACTTTTGTTGTTTCATTCTCTCACAGATGGTGAGGACTCGCGCTATCGATCAGGGTGATCAACCACCGGCTAGACCGGTGAGAGGTCGAGGTTGTGGTCAAGGTCGTGGTAGAGGTAGGGGCTAGCCCGTGCAGTAGCTAGGGTAGTACCAGTTGATCCCCCTACTATTCAGGATCAGGTTCCCGCCGCAGATGCTTTAGAGGGACAGACTCATGCACCGGCAGTGCTTATTGTTATTCCGGGTCTTCAGGAGACCTTGGCTCAGATCTTGACTGTGTGTACCACCTTGCTCAGGAAGTTGCCTCTACGTCTCAGGCCGGGGGAGGTAGTCAGACTCCAGTTGCCCGAACACCTGAGTAGGTTACTCAGGGCCATTAGACACCGGGGGCAGTTCCAGCCCAGCCGGTTGCTCCAATTCAGGACTTCGTGATTCCAGCTATGCTAGATGATGAGCAGCGTAGGCTGGAAAGGTTTAGTAGACTTCAGCCTCTAACATTCAGTGGTGCTGAGGGCGAGGATGCCTAGGGTTTTCTGGATAAGTGTCAGAGGATGCTTCGTACTGCTGGGATTCTGGAGACTAGTGGGGTCTCGTTTGCTAATTTTCAGTTTTTTGGTGTTGTTTTCACTTGGTGGGAGTCTTTTGAGAGGCATAGGCATGTTGGTTCAGCACCCCTCACTGGAAACAGTTCTCCACTATCTTCTTGGAGAAGTATGTACCCCAGTCTCACAGGGAGGAACATCACAGGAATTTTGAGCAGCTGCATCAAGGGGAGCTATAAGTGATGCAATATGAGATGCGGTTTTCGGAGTTCGATCGTCATGCCACTGAGTTGGTCCCTACTGATAGGGAGAGGATTAGGAGGTTCGTGGATGGCCTCACTTATCAGATCCGCCTTTTTATGACTCGGGAGAGAGTATCAGGTGCTACCTTTGAGCAGGTTGTCGATATTGCTCGAGATATTGAGTCGGTTCGCCGCCAGGAGCGAGAAGATAAGGAGGCCAAGAGGCCTCGTGGATCGGGTGGCTCTAGTGGTGCTCTTTCTAGGGGGCAGTCTCAGCATGATAGAGGTCGTTTATTCAGGCCTCCTCGGTCAGGCCGCCCAGCCCATAGTGGTGCATCTTCGGGGCATGGTTCCCGCAGTTCTCAGCCAGGACGTTCTTCATTCGGTGCCCTTCCAGCCCAGAGTGCAGCTAAAGCACCATCAGTTCAGGGTTCCTCTATGCATGGTTCTCCTAGTGGCCATTCTGGTGCCAGGGGTTCTTTTCAGTCCCCGTCTCCAGCTCCAGGGATTTATTATGAGTGTGGAGAGTTCAGGCATATGAGGGGGCAGTGTCCTTATCTTCTTGGAGGCCCATCTTAGCTGAGGATCCAGCCTTTGACTTCAGCTCCAGTTGTTTCACCACCCACCCAGGCAGCCAGGGGTGGTAGCCAGTCAGCTAGAAGCCGCCCTAGAGGGGGAGGTCGAGCAGGTGGAGGTCAGGCCCGTATGTATGCATTTCCAGCCAGGCCAGATTCAATGGCCTCCGATGCAGTGATCGTAGGTACTGTCTCAGTCTGTCGCCGAGATGCTTTGGATTTATTTGACCTTGGTTCTACATATTCCTATGTTTCATCATATTTTGCCCATTTTCTGAATATGCCCCGTGAGTCTTTAGTTACGTCTATTCATGTGTCGACTCTGGTGGGCTATACTATTGTTGTGGACCGTGTGTATCGGTCATGTGTGATATCTATTGGGGGTCTGGAAACCCGAGTGGACCTACTATTACTCTGCATGGTCGATTTTGATGTGATATTGGGCATGGATTGGTTATCTCTGTGTCATGTTGTTCTTGATTGTCACGCTAAGACCGTGACCTTAGCTATGCCAGGATGTTTGAGGGTTGAGTGGAGAGGTTCTTCTGAGTATGTGCCTAGCAGGGTGATTTCCTACCTGAAGGCTCGGCGTATGGTTGAGAAGGGGTGTTTATTGTATCTTGTTTTTGTGAGGGATATCAGTGGTGAGACTCTTGCTATTGATTCGGTTCCTGTGGTCCGTGATTTTCCGGACGTGTTTCCTGCAGACCTTCCGGGCATGCCACCTGACAGAGACATTGATTTCTGTATTGACCTGGTGCCAGGCACTCAGCCTATTTCTATTCCACCTTATCATATGGCACCAGTGGAGCTAAAGGAATTAAAGGAGCAGCTTCAGGAATTCCTAGATAAGGGGTTCATTTGGTCTAGTGAGTCACCTTGGGGTGCACCGGTGTTGTTTGTAAAGAAGAAGGATGGTTCTATGCGTATGTGTATTGATTATCGGCAGCTGAACAAAGTTACGGTGAAGAACTGATATCCATTGCCTTGTATAAATGACTTGTTTGATCAGTTGCAGGGTGCCAAGGTATTTTCCAAGATTGAATTGCGTTTTGGCTATCATCAGTTGAAGATTCGGGGGCAAGACATTCCGAAGACTACTTTCAGGACTAGATATGGTCATTATGAGTTTCTGGTTATGTCATTCGGGCTGACCAATGCCCCAGCAGCCTTTATGCACTTGATGCACAATGTATTCCGACCTTATTTGGATTCTTTCGTCATCATGTTTATTGACGATATCTTGGTGTATTCCCAATCTCGGGAGGATCATGAGCAACATTTGAGAGTTGTGCTTCAGACCTTGAAAGAGAAGATATTGTATGCAAAATTTTTAAAGTGTGAGTTCTGGCTTGATTCAGTAGCGTTCTTGGGGCATGTGGTGTCCAGTGAAGGTATTCAGTTTGATCCGAAGAAGGTAGATGCGGTGCAGAGCTGGCCTAGACTGGCATCAGCTACCGAGATTCGCAGTTCCTTGGTTTGGCAGGGTACTATCACCATTTCATAGAGGGATTTTAATCTATTGCAGCACCTATGACCAGACTAACCCAGAAGGGTGCTCAGTTCAAGTGGACTGAGGAGTGTGAGGAGAGCTTTCAGAAGCTCAAGTCAGCTTTGACTACAACTCTGGTATTGGTTTTGCCTACGGGTTCAGGTTCTTATACAGTTTACTGTGATGCCTCGAGAGTTGGCCTTGGAGCGGTTTGATGCAGGATGGTAGGGTGATTGCCTATGCATCTAGATAGTTGAGGGTGCATGAGAAGAATTATCCAGTGCATGATATTGAGCTAGCAGCTATTCTCCGCGCCTTGAAGATTTGGCGTCATTATTTATATGGAGTGCATTGTGATATTTTCACTGATCACTATAGTTTGCAGCATCTGCTTAAGCAGAAGGATCTGAAATTGTGTCATAGGAGATGGTTGGAGCTTCTCAAGGATTATGACCTCACTATTTTATACCATCCAAGAAAGGCCAATGTAATGGTTGATGCCCTGAGTCACAGAGCGGAGAGTTTGGGGAGTCTCGCGTACCTTCCAGTAGTAGAGGGCCATTGGCACTTGATGTTCAGGCTTTAGCGGGTCAGTTGGTGAGATAAGATCTATCAGATCCCCCGTGGGTATTGGCTTGTGTAGCCTCCAGGTATTCTCTTTATGATCAGATTAGAGTACGCCAGTATGATGATCCACACTTGCTCGTTCTTCAGGACAGGGTTCGTCGCGGTAATGCCAGGGATATGGTTATTGGTGATGATGGGGTCATGAGGATGTAAGGCCATATTTGCGTGCCCAATGTGGATGGCTTCGATATTTGATTCTAGTTGAGGCCCATAGTTCGCGGTATTCCATCCATCTGGGTGCCGCAAAGATCTATCAGGATCTGAGACAGCATTAATGGTGGAGGCAGATGAAGAGAGATATTATTGAGTTTGTGGCTCGGTGTCTCAACTGTCAGCAGGTCAAGTATGAGCACCGGAGACCAGGTGGATTGCTTCAGAGATTAGATATTCTAGAGTCTAAGTGTTAGCGAATCACCATGGACTTCGTGGTTGGACTCCCACGGAATTCAAGGAGGTTTTATGCTATATGGGTAATTGTGGATCGACTGACCAAGTCCGCGCCCTTCATTCCTATAGGTACTACTTACTCTTCGGAAAGGTTAGCTGAGATTTATATCAGGGAGATTGTCCGATTGCATGGGGTTCAAGTTTCTATCATTTCTGACAGATGTACTCACTTCACATCTCAGTTTTGGAGGGATGTGCAGAGGGAGTTAGGTACTCAGGTTGAGTTGAGCACAGCGTTTCATCCTTAGGTCGACGGGTAGTCAGAGCGTACTATTCATATTTTGGAGGATATGTTGTGTGCATGTGTCACTGAGTTTGGGGGTTCATGGGACCAGTTACTGCCACTCGCGGAGTTTGCTTATAATAATAGTTATCAGTCGAGTATCCAGATGGCTCCGTATGAGTCTTTATATGGTAGGAGGTGCAAATCTCCGGTTGGTTGGTTTGAGCTGGGCGAGGCTAGGCTATTGGGCACAGGCTTGGTTCAGGATGCGTTGGGTAAGATGAAGTTTATTTAGGAACAGCTTCGCACGATGCAGTCTAGGCAGAAGAGTTATGCGGACCGGAAGGTGCGAGATGTGTCTTTCATGGTTAGGGAGAAGGTATTGCTGAAGTTGTCACCCATGAAGGGTGTTATGAGGTTCGGGAAGAGGGGAAAGCTGAGTCCCCGGTTTATTTGGACTTTTGAGGTGCTTTAGAGGATTTGGGAGGTGGCTTATAGGCTTTCCATTCCTCCCACCTTATCAAGTATTCATCCGGTGTTCCATGTTTCGATGCTTCGGAAGTATGTTGGTGACCCATCTCATGTTTTGGACTTCAGAACGGTTCAGCTAGAGGGTGATATGTCATATGAGGTAGAGCCAGTGGCTATTTTGGGTCGTCAGGTCAGAAAGCTGAGGTCTAAGGATATAGCTTCAGTGGAGAGGACAGCTGGTGGAGGATGCCACCTAGGAGACCTAACGGGAGATGCGGAGCAGATATCCTCACTTATTCGAGACTCCAGGTATGTTTCTAGACCCGTTCGAGTATGAATGTTTGTTTAAGAGGGGGAGTATGTAACGACCCAGCCGGTCGTTCCATGAGATTAGCCACGTTTCCCCCGTTTCTGCTTTATCATATGTTGCTTAGCCTATTTAAGTTGTGTTGGGTCGGTTGGTTCGGGTTCAGAGCGGTCGTGGTGAGAAAAGAGACACTTAGTCTCTTAAATTACCTTAATAGTTAAAAAAATTAATTGGGAGTTGACTTATTGGTAAATGTCACGACCTAGTTTCCCTCTATTGGGTATCGTGATGGCACCTAGTCTTGGGGACTAGGTAAGCCTAGCAGTTACTGAATAACAACAATAATAAAAGAAAAACTAACAGTCTTGATATAGAATCTCAACAAAATGCACAAACTTTCCCAAAACTGGTAATACAAGTCATAAGCTCTATGAATCTTCTACAACTTCTAAGTACAACTGTTTGGAAATAAGTACAACAGCGTATGAATAATAAATACAAAGAAGGTGAGTCTGACGCTTGCGAACGCAATAGCAGGTTACCTTGAGTCTCCTTGGCAATCATCCACATAGCTACTACAATATATACCTGGATCTGCACACAAGAATGTGCAGAAGTGTAGTATGAGCACACCACAGCGATGCCCTGTAAGTATCAAGACTAACCTCGCTGGAGTAGTGACCAGACATAGTCAAGACACCATTGGTCTACAAAATAAATAACATGAATATATAAATGACGAACGTTACATCTATCTAAGACTTCATGGAATAATTTACAACCATGACAATATAAAGCGGAAGGAAATTACAGAAATCAATCACGAAACATCACAAAAATACACAGAAAGATGGACAACAAAATAAGCCAGACCGAAAGGAAATACAATACAATAGAGAACACCAATAACTCAACCCTACGTAGGTTTGTTCACATCGGGACTTAGCGATTAAAATCCATAAACTGGTAGAAATCTTTAAACAACATTTCACATGAAAACTTTTACAAATAAAATCATTTTAGTATGGAAGAGTTTCCTTTGAAAACATACTTTCTCCAAAAGTAGATATAAGTATATTTAATAGAGGAATTATGTAAAACATAGTTTCTTTCAAATATGAAACTTCCCAAGATGCTTTCCCAATAAATGGCTTCCAAATATCATTTTAGGCAAGACTAGTGCTTTTCAAGTATATCTTCAATGTAAATGTCATTCAAATATAATCATCTCGAAACCTTTGCTTTTTCAATAATACTTTTCAATAAAATCCCTTGATCGAAAATCTCCTCAAGATTTATCTACCGGAACTCAGTCCGTAACTCAGAAATTGCCATGCAGTACAGGAGGAATATCAAATCTTGCCAATAAATGCAGTAATAAAGCAGTAGGAATATCCAAATTTAGAACAACGGAATAAAATAAAAAGACAAGTGCACGGCATCACCTTTCGTGCTTTTACTCCCATCCTCACCAAAACAAGTGCACGGCATCACCCTTCGTGCTTTACTCTCATCCTCGCGAAAAAAAGTGCACGGCATCACCCTTCGTGCTTTACTCTCATCCTCACCAAAACAAGTGCACGTCATCACCCTTCTTGCTTTACTCTCATCCTCACCAAAATAAATGCACGACATTGCCCTTCGTGCTTTTACTCTCGTCCTCACAATAAGTAAATAAAAACGGCACGACATTATCATTCGTGCTTAAATAAAATAAACATCGCACGACATTATCCTTCGTGCTTAAATAAAATAAACATGACACGGCATCACCCTTCGTGCTTTTACACTCTCATCCTCACAATAAATAAATACACGGCATCACCCTTCGTATTTTACGCTC
This sequence comes from Nicotiana paniculata, assembly GCA_005239505.1. Classification (NCBI taxonomy): domain Eukaryota; kingdom Viridiplantae; phylum Streptophyta; class Magnoliopsida; order Solanales; family Solanaceae; genus Nicotiana; species Nicotiana paniculata. The sequence continues at coordinate 41,640 of ML345991.1, forward strand.
TTCCTCACCCAAACAACATCAATAACAACAGTTTGGAAAGGAAAATCAACAATAAGAACCATAAACATCCCGGCACGGGGATCACAACAAAAACAATACCATTGACAGCATAAACAGTAATAGAAACTGTAACATCCCGGCAAGGGACTCACAATGCAAACAATACCATTGACAGCAGGAATAATAAGAGAAACCACATGATCCCGGCAAGGGAAACAACTATAACCAATCTCACCTAAACAGTAAACTTCACGGAATAAACTCAACTTAAACAAAGGCGCAGTAATAGGTAACATCAAAGAAATACCAATAACATAAATGTCTAACAATTAGACCTAAGTGGCACTTAAGGGAATAGTTATATAAATCACAACATAAGACTCACGGGCATTCTTGACTCCAACGAATAGATGTTCCAACTACGACTAATCAACTATAAGGCTAGATGACACTAATTATAGTCAATTAGGCAAGTTAGGAAGAAAATATAGCATGATGATAAGAGAAGTAAAATATTCAGTTAAGTCAAGTAAGGTCAAATAGACAACGAAGGAATCCAAAAACAAGTAATTCTAATTTATACAGGAAGGATGAAATTAACAATCAATGATTCAAATGTAACAATTACAAATCATACACAGGTAACATAAGAACCTATGAATCCTAAAAGGCCAATCTAATTGCAAATAAGTTCGAGTACACACTCGTCACCTCGCATACTCGGACTACAATCAACAAGGAAGACTCAATCCTAAGGGTTAGCTCCCCCACACAAGGTTAGGCAAGATACTTACCTCAAAGACGACAACCCGGTACTCAAAAATAGACTTCTCGGGCGGAAAGACCTCCGGACGACTCACAATCAACTAAACAACTTGAAAATACACATAAAACGTAGAAGGAACTATCCTGCACAATAAAGTTTCAATCTTTATAAAATTATAAAAATCGACCCAAAAGTTGACCCCCGGGCCGCACCTCGGAACCTGACAAATTTTACAAATTTCGATTATCCATTCTGATACGAGTCCACCATACTAAATTTATCCAATTCTGATAACATTTAGTCTTTCAAATCATGAATTTTTATTTTTGAAGTTTTCTTTCAAAACCCACAACTTCCTCAACCCAAAACACAATTTAAATTAGGGAAACAAAAACTAATTCATGAAATATAATTAATTCTAGTGGAAGAACACTTACCCATTCGATTTGTGTGAAAAACCCTCAAAGAATCGCCCAAAATTGTGTTCTAGAAGTCAAAATATGTCAAAAATGGTGAAACCCTGCTTTTTGGTAAACTTATATTCCGCCCAGGTGGTTTGTTCATCGCGAATGCGGAAAACGAGACGCGAGCGCGTACAAGGAAATGTTTACTGGCTTAAAATTCTCTACGGGATCGCGGAATAACTTATGTGATCGCGTATAAAGAGTAGGTTATCTTCCGCGATCGCGAATGCAGTTATGCAAACGCGAAGAGGAAAAAGGAAGGTTGCCTGGATTGTACTACGCGATCGCGAAGAGGCTCACGCAAACGCGAAAGGGAAAAAGGTGGAGCTACGTGTTGGTTCCAGACGCACACGCAAGTATACGTAGTCGTAGCAAGTAATATAATGTTAAATCGAATGTCGAACCCACAGGGGATTGTGTAAAATACTTGTCGAACAACTGTAGTTGTTATTATATCAAGACAAAAGAAATTCCAAGAATGTATTAATTTATACTATTATTCTATGAACTAACTAATTATCAATTGACAAGATTATTGTTGTGTGTATTCAGTAAAGACAAATATTCCAGGGTTGTGATCAATTCACCATTCGTATTGCATTTTAATTAATTCTCCCTTTTATATAATTCACTCATGGTTGCTAATTAATCGATAATTTCTCTCGTAGCCTTCTCCCGAAGTACTACTCGCCTATTCTCAATAGATTAACGCCTATATTCCTATGAAATTAATCTATTAGAACGCACTAAGATTATGATGTTTAATTAAGGACGGTGATTAGGTATATTTCTATCCTAAACACAAATCCGCTCCCCTGAAGGGTTAAGATCGCGCTCTCTTCAATTCTTCTCTAATCTATATACGGCTTTCCCAAGCATAACATAATAGTATATAGAACCTAACTGCTGGCCAGACAATTAAGCAATTAAACGCAGAATTGAAGAAATAACTATATATTGAATGAATTATAATCAAGGTTAACTTAATGTCGAATAATAATATTCATGGCTAACCACAACCCTAGAACAATGGGTGTTTAGCCACTCATACTAGAATTAAACAATTGCATAAGTTTTGCATAAATTAAAAATACTAGAATAAGACGAACAAAACTGATAATCCTTTGCTGCTCAATGATCTTGTGTGTGTTTTCTCTCCAAGAATGGCATCCTCCTCTCCAAGTTGTGTTTTTGGGTCTATATATATGTTTTGGAAAAACCCTAAATGTGTAGGAGACTTATATTCCAACCGGGAAACACATAAAACCTTCAAAACTCAGAGTTGAACGGACCAGGCACCCAGGTGTTAAGCCCCAAATGCCCCCTTAACGCCTGGGCAGGCCTGGCGTTAGGGGCCAAATGCCTGGCTAACAGCAGGGTCAACCTGGCTTTAAGGGCCAAACACCCACCTAACGCCAGGGTCTGCTTGGCTTTAGGGGCCAAACGCCCGGGTATGGCCCGGGTCACTTCTATTCGACTCTTGAGCGTATTTTTGATGTTTATGCACCCATTTAGCTCGGCTTACATCTCCAATTCACCTACACATGAAATAGACTCCATTATGCACATATAACGTGTATTTTTATAACAAAAGCACATAAAATGTAATGTATATAATTCTTACAATCATGGATTCTAGCCACGCATCAACACCCCACACTTAGACTCTTGCTTGTCCTCGAGCACTATCCTTCAACAAGTACACATTTCATTAACAAGGATATTTTACTTTTCAATCACACACATTACCCCTTAAGTATGATCGATACTGGCAATCAAGTATGAACATACAAATTTCACATTCTTCCCCTTCTTTAAACAGGCCCAAGTATAACAATTTAATCAATCATACCAACAACCTAATTGCAACCACCCAACCTCAAGAGTCGACTTGCAACCACTAAGCCCTCTCAATTCACGTACCTACCCAACAAGAAAGTTACGACATTACCAATCATTCATGAGATCATGTGCCCTCACCAACAAAAAAAGAGTGAATATAACTAGTCCACACATTCAAATATGCTTTTGAACATTATTTAAGGAAATCACACGATTGAACAAATTCACTCACTCTCACAAAGAATTCATATACATCCCGTGGTCGTACCATAAGCTTGCCCGTAGTGTAGATCTCCACTAATTCAAGTTAGCCAAATCTAGGATCAATTAGGACATTTTAAGGTTGTAATGTAGACTAAGGGACGGATAGGATATATTTAGGAATAGTGACTAACCCTCCTAAGCACTTTAATACACCACTTTCACAAATCAACACATATTCTTCTCAACCAATTCCCTTGCCACAATTCATATTCAACATAGCCTTTTTCCAATTAAGCACTTCTATATTTTCACAAGCACAAATTGATAAAAATTGGAGGTGTGTATCTTTTTTTATACATACTTTTACTATCATTTTTTTTCTTCTTTCATACACACACTCCATACATGAAGATTCAATGACTAGTGACTTTTGAATATAATTTTTGTGCACCAACGGGCCCTTACATGGATCCACTCAAAAGTTTATCCCCAATATCTCACCTTACTTCTTTTAGCGACTAAGTGCCTTAGGAGGAAAAGGTGCAAAAATCTCAATTTAAGAACAAAATATGGGTACGGCTTGTAATGTGGGTACCAAAGAAAAGGTCTAAAGGCTCAAAGGGGGTAGCAATGGAAAATGTAATTCTTATGTGACAAGCACATCCATGATCGAGCAAGAAAATGCCTACGTCATCTCCTAGACTAGCTTAACTTACAATTTCGCTTCGATTTACACATGGGGCAAGTTCTAGACTACACGGGATAGCATAGAAAATCACTAAACCTCACTCACACATTGCACATGACTCAATCACAACGGTTTTATTCAACTCTCAAGTCAAGCAAGCACACAAAATTGAGAGAATTAAGCAACATCACACTATGTAGAATACAAGTCAAACAACTGAGCTAAGGCATCACAAAATAGGCTATTTATTTGTACTCAGGCATCACATGTCAAACCAAATAAAAGGGAAAGCAGAATGTATGGCATAACCTTATATGCCAGCATCAAACATGTCATAGGGTATTTCTAAGTTACTCAGTTTCTTCCTAACTACTTTACAAAAAAGAAACAAAAATAATTTAAATTACCCGGTTCAAGTTACACCCTTGGAAAAGAACCGTGGTCAAAAGAAAAACCAAGGGGGAATTACTACACTGCCTAAAAAAATCTTTTTTGTATTTTCTTTAGACTTTATCCCTCAAGAAAATTGATTACTACACTACCTAAAAAATATATTTTTTTGTATTTTCTTTAGACTTTATCCCTCAAGAAAATTGTCCAACAGATCCATCGTTGGGAAAAATCTAAGATTTTTCTAAAAAACAATAATTTTATACAATTACACTTCAGAATGTAATTAACCCACCCAACACTTATGTTATGCATAGTCCACGATGCATGATCACAAAGAAAAAAATTAAAACAAGGGTGAGAAATACTCCCTAGGACCCCCTCGGGTCTAGCTCGGACATGATTCTCAATCTTTAGAGTGGGGATGACCCCACACGTAAGCTCAAACATGCTCCTGAGCTTTAACTTTTGGGTACTCAGACTTCCCCAACTCTGAAAAAAATAAAAACAACACAAAACTGACACTAAAAAAATTATGAAAAGATATACAGGATGGGTTGCCTCCCAACAAGCGCCTTATTTATAGTCGTGGCACGACTCTGCTACTCTGCTCAGGCTGGGTGTTTTCTCTTCTTCTTCTTTCTCCCATGCCTTTTTGCCCACTCTTAACGGGTCTCCTTTTTTATCTCTGGTTCCTTTCACAATTATCTTTACACCCTCAGCTTGCAACACCACCTCCTCTGGATCATTGCCATTCACATAAGGACTCTGCTCTATCCCCTCCACGTCGACCACATTAATCATGCATAGGTCCTCTTAATGCTTTGAGAGTTTAAGTGCCTTGTACACATTAAAAGTGACCTCTTCATCGTCAACTCTCATTTTTAACTTTCCTTCCCTCACATCAATAATTTCTCCACCAGTAGTTAAGAATGGTCACCCCAAAATAATGGGAACTTCCTCATCTGCCTCATAATCAAGCACAATAAAATCAGCGGGAAGAATAAACTTTCCCACTCGAACCAACACATCCTCAATAATCCCTTCCGGCATAATTAGCGACCTATCTGATAACTGTAAGGTGATTGTGGTAGGTCTAAGAACCCCCAATACGAGTTTCTTGAACAAAGAATATGGCATCAAGTTTATACTAGCCCCTAAATCACACAGAGCTCTACCAACTTCTTGTTTTCAAAGAGACAGAGAAATTGCAAAACTACCACGATCCTTCAACTTAGGAGGAAGTTTACTTTGAACTCTGGCACTACACTCTTCAGTGAGTGCAACTGTTTCGAACTCCGCATGTCTTCGTTTATTTTCCACAATATCTATGAGATGCCTCGCATACTTAGGCACTTCTTGCAAAATTTCCACCAAAGGAAAATTCACACTCACTTTGCTCAACATATCTAGGAATTTCTTGTACTTAGCATCATCTTTTTTGCCTCTACAGCCTTTGTGGAAACGGAGGTGGTGGTCTTGTTTCAATTACTGGATCGGGTCCTTTATCATCTTTCTCATTCCCCTCAACTGGCTTGGGAACAAATTGTCCTCCGGGATGAGTTGTATTCTTCTTTGTTCTTGGAGCTTCTTCTAGTATTCTTCCATTCCTCAAGGTAATTGCATTGACTTGATACTTAGGATTAGGCTCAGTACCACTAGGAAGAGCTCCTTCTGGTCTGGTATTTTGGGAACTGGAAAGTTGCCCCAATTGACGTTCCAAGTTTCTCATTGTTGCTGCTTGGGCCTAGTGATCAGCCATTATTTTCTGATTGAAAGCAAGTTGGTCATTCATCATTCTCTTAATAATCTCCTCAAAGCTAGATAATTGTTCAGCCTGAGGTGGTCTGTATTGTTGTTTATGTGTTGAGGCCGATATTGATTCTGATTGCCTTGACTACCACCCCAAGAGGGGTGGCTCCTCCAGTTGGGATTGTAGGTATCCCCATACTGATTTGTTTGGCCTCGATTTACATTACCGACAAAATATACAGACTCTGGATTTGCTGGGCATAGATTGCTCATGTGACCCTCTCCACAAACTTCACAAAATACCTGAATCTGTTGAACTGGTTGCACTTGCTGGGCCTGTTGCTTGTTAATGATCAGATTCATCTGATTGACTTGGTTGGTCAATGTAGAGATCTGAGCTGATAATTCTGAGACAACATCTATTTCAAGATCCCCTGGTGATTTCTGAACCATATTTCTCCCCATCTCACTTTGCCAGTCTGGATTGATTTTGGAGAATTTATCCAGTAATGCAAATATTTCATCATAATTCTTCTCCAACACCTGACCTCCAGCTGCTGCATCTACCACAATTTTTGTCTGCAAATGGAGTCCTTCAATAAAAGTGTGAACTAACACCTCGTTTGTCTGATTGTGATGAGGGCAGTCTCTGAGTAGCCCCTTGAACCTTTCCCATGCTGAATATAAAGATTCATCGGTTTTTTGTCTAAAAGAGACTATCTCACTCCTAATCTTTGCAGTCTTTCCTGAAGGGAAGAACCTTGCCGGAAATTTTCTAGCCAAATCACTCCATGTTGTAATGGAATTTGTTGGTTCTGCCTTTAACCATCGCTTTGCTTCTCATAGAGAGAATGGGAAAAGCGTGAGCCTCACATAATCTGGCATGACCCCGTTTGTGATATAAGTATCACTAATCTCCAAGAAGTTCAGAATGTGCTGCTGTGGATCCTCGTGTGGAAGACCCAAAAATTGCCCGTTTGCATGAAGTAGTTGGATCATGCTCTGTTTTAGCTCAAAGTGTCCCGTGATTCTGGGCTTCACGATGCTGGAGGTGACATTAGCAATACTGGGCATTTCCACCTCCTGAACAGCCATGTGTTGTTCCTCTGCCATGTTCACCAGAAATCGGATGAAGTCATGAATATCAAATGTATCTCTTGCTTCTCGCAATCTCCTGTGAAATGATCTCTCAGGTTCAAGGTCAAAGCCGCCAAGCCTATCCTGGCTTCTGACCCTACGCATTCACTCGAAGTTCCTGAGATTAGAGCGACAATCACGTGACGTTAGACTCAATGAAATAAACAATTAAATCAAGTAACTAAAAAGTAGTCTATATTCAAGTCCCCGGCAACGGCGCCAAAAACTTGTCGGTTCCAGACGCACACGCAAATATACGTGGTCGTAGCAAGTAATATAATGTTAAATCGAATGTCGAACCCACAGGGACTTGTGTAAAATACTTGTCGAACCACTCTAATTGTTATTTAATCAAGCCAAAACAAAATCCAAGAATGTATTAATTTATACTATAATTCAATGAACTAACTAATTATCTATTGACAAAATTATTGTTGTGTGTATTCAGTAGAGACAAATATTCCAGGGTTGTGATAAATTCACCATTCGTATTGCATTCTAATTAATTCTCCCTTTCACATAATTCACTCATGGTTTCTAATTAATCGATAATTGCTCTCTTAGCCTTCTCCCGAAGTACTACTCACCTATTCTCAATAGATTAACGCCTATATTCCTATGAAATTAATCTATTAGAACGCACTAAGATTACGATGTTTAATTAAGCACAGTGATTAGGTATATTCCTATCCTCACCACAAATCCGCTCCCCTAAAGGGTTAAGATCGCGCTCTCTTCAATTCTTCTCTAATCTATATACGACTTTCCCAAGCATAACATAGATAGTATATAGAACCTAACTGCTAGCCAGACAATTAAGCAATTAAACGCAGAATTGAAAAACAACCATATATTGAATAAGTTATAATCAAGGTTAACTTAATGTTGAATAACAATATTCATGGCTAACCACAACCCTAGAACAATGGGTGTTTAGCCACTCATACTAGAATTAAACAATTGCATAAGTTTTGCATAAATTGAAAATACTAGAATAAGATGAAGAAAACTGATAATCCTTTGCTTCTCAATGATCTTGTATGTGTTTTCTCTCCAAGAATGGCATCCTCCTCTCCAAGTTGTGTTTTTGGGTCTATATATATGTTTGGGACAAACCCTAAACGTGTAGGAAACTTCTATTCCAACCGGGAAACACATAAAACCTTCAAAACTCGGAGTTGACCGGACCACACACCGAAGTGTTAAGGCCCAAACTCCCCATTAACGCCTGGCTAACGCCAGGTTCATCCTGGCTTTAAAGTCCAAACGCCCACCTAACGCCAGGGTCTGCCTGACTTTAGGGGCCAAACGCCCGGGTATGGCCCGGGTCACTCCTTTTCGACTCTTGAGCGTATTTTTGACGTTTATGCACCCATTTAGATTGGCTTCCATCTCCAATTCACCTGCACATGAAATAGACTCCATTATGCACAAATAACGTGTATTTTTATAACAAAAGCACATAAAATGTAAGGTATATAATGCTTAAAACCATGCATTCTAGCCACGCATCACTACGCGATCGCGAAGGCCTTTACGCAATCGCGAAGAGGAAATTTTGGGCGACCAGGAAGCACTGTGATCGCGATGAAGGACTTCAGACACTAGAAGACAACAGTTCAAAGTTGGAAGAAAATGACCCGTAGCCCATCCGAAACACACCCGAGGCCCCCTGAAACCTTGTCTAATCACACAAACAAGACATATTACCTAACACAGACTCACTCAAGGTTTCAAACCACATAAAACAACACTAAAACGATGAATTAAACCAAATATCAATGAAATTCCTCAAAACTCCTTTAAACATCAAATTTTGCAATTAAGGTCTGAATCGCATCTAATGAAGTTCGTTTCTTGCCAAACATTACAGATATGACACAAATATTATATCGAACCTGTAGCGGGCTTTAGAACGAAGATATGGCCCTGATACCACAGGCTTCACATAGAATTTCATTTTCAAAATCTCTTATATTTTTCAGAAAATAATTTCTTTTAAAAAGTCATTTCTCGGACTTGGGACCTCGGAATTTGATTCCGGGCATACTCCAAGTCCCATATTTTTCTACGGACCCTCCGAGATCGTCGAATCACGGGTCCGGGTCCTTTTACCAAAAACGTTGACCGAAGTCAACTTTATTCAAATTTCTACTACAAAATTATCATTTTTATTAATTTTTCACATAAAGGCTTCCCGGCTACACGCCCAGGATGCGCACGCAAATCGAGCTGAGATAGAAGGAGGTTTTCACGACCTCGGAACACAGAATTAGCTAGAAATATACGGGATGACCTTTTGGGTCATCATAATCTCCCCCTCTTAAATAAACACTCGTCCTTGAACGTGCCAAGATACACCTTGAACTCATCCAATCACTGATGGTATACTTCCAATACATAGCCGTGGGTGATCCCACGTCACCCCTGTCACACCTCCTTTTTTACTACCCCGTAAGGGGGTACGGGAGTTTTTCCAATTGAAGTGAC
>MDKI01063121.1:0-27173 GCA_005239505.1 Nicotiana paniculata
AGGAGGAGGAGGAGGAGGAGGAGGAGGAGGAGTAGAAGTCATAAAGTTGTCTATACTTTGGGTACTATTTTTAAAAATATTAAAAAGTAAGTATAGGTCAAATTGGGGTGACCAAATAGGTGTCCCATGAAATTTTACCCCATTTGGTCACTTCAGCTTCAAATATTTTTGAGAAAATAAGGCAAAGTGATATTTGGGCCTGCTTGATTAGGTGAAGTATATAAATAGATCTTAAAGCGAATGATCTTGAAATTTTCTCCTCGTTTGTTCCATGGACATAATTTCATATCTAACAAGTGTTGTCCTTCACTTGTCCCGTGAGCAACACTTTTAACTTCTGACCTTAAAGCTCTGTCCATGAAACACGCGGGGATCAAAAGTTAAAGATCACTTTAAAAAATATCGTATTTATGTAACTTTTTTGAATTTAATTACTCGATTTTGACCATCAATAGTTTTGTTGCAAATAGTACATATCCGGTCAAAAAATATTACCCTACCTGCCCATTCCCCTCCCCTTTCTAATTCTCTGAACCTATGTGAACGTTAGTCCAAATATTCCCTTCCTCTTTCAACAACAAATCTGAAAATCCCACAGCTTTTCTCTTCTCGTGTATTATAAAACCTAGTCCGGTAGCTTTTTGCATCAGTTTTAAATCAAAATCTCTATATCTTTTTTGGATTTGTAACGATCCGACGGGTCTTTTTGAGAGTAATAGCCCCGATCCCCTATTAACTGCTTCTCCCGTATATTTTTCTGCTTATGTGACTTGCCGGGAAATTTTGTTTTTTGTTTCGGAGTGTTTTGGGATACTTAGTCCCCAAACGGAAGTTTAAGCCTTAGGATTTTGACCGTAGTCGGAAATATGTGAAGACGACTCCGGAATGGAATTTCGTCGGGTTTGTTAGCGTTGTAGGGTATTTTTGATTAAGGTGCGTGTCCGGATTGTGTTTTGGAGGTCTGCAGCTGATTTAGGCTTGAAATGACGAAAGTCGAATTTTTGGAGATTCTGACCGGTAGTGGACTTTTTGATATCCGGGGCCAGTTTCCGATTCCGGAAGTTGGGGTAGGGCTGTAATGTTGAATATGACTTGTGTGAAACATTTGAGGTCAATCGGACGTGGTTTCGGCATCAGTGGTAGAAATTTGAAGTTTCAAATTCTTTAAGTTTGAATTGGAGGATGATTTGTGATTTTAACGTTGTTTGATGTGATTTGAGGACTCGAGTAAGTTCGTATGGTGTTTTAGGACTGGTAGAATGTTTGGTTGAGGTCCCGGGGGCCTCGGGTGAGTTTCAGATGCTTAACAGATCATTTTGGTCTTGTGTTAGATAGCATATTTTCTGGTATTTTGTTGCAGACTTTTTCTTCATCGCGTTCGCGACAGAGGTCTCGCAATCGCGTAAGGCATCTGAGAGGCCAGCTGACGTTGTTCTTTGCATTTGCGAATATGGGGACGCGACCGCGTAAGTTGGTCAGGTTGTGCATCACGAACGCGTGGGCTAGGCCGCGTTCGCGAAGAGGAAGTAAAGCAGCAGGGGAATTCAAGTTGTTCTTCACGAGCGTGGGGTTGTTCGCAATCCCGTAAGTATGAGAGCCAGTGAATCGCGTTCGCATGGAGTTTTCCGCGTTCGCGTAGGGTTAAATTCTGGGGCAGCGAAGTTGTGCTTCGGATCACGAGGCTATTTTCGTGATCGCGATTAAAGAATCAGTTGGCAGTATTAAACATTTCAAAAACGAGGGTTTGGCCTTTTTTATCAAAACTTGAGTTTGGAAGCTCGGATTTGGACGAGATTTTGAGATATTATCAGAGACATTGATTGGGTAATGATTCTATACTTGATTTTGGTTATATCCCATGAATCTATCATTAATTTCATCATTTAGTTTTGGATTTGAGTTGAAAATTTGGGTAAAATAGGAAGATGTTCTTCAACTAAGATTTTGGGTTTTGGTTGGGACTTTGACATCGGATTTGGATAATTTTGATACGAGTGAACTCGTGAGTGAATGAGTATTCATATTTTGTGACTTTTATGCGATTCCGAGACGTGATCCCGACAGGCTTTTTGGGACGATTTCCTATTTTCTCGATTTAGCTTAGATTTCATTAACTAGATTAGTTTCTTATAGCTATATTTATGGTATGTAGTTGATTTTGGCTAGATGTGGGCTATTCGGAGCATGATATTCGTGGGAAGAGCATTGCTACCGATTGATTTAGCTTGGTTCGAGGTAAGTAGCTTGCCTAACCTTGTGTGAGGGAATTTTCATTAGGATTTGGTACTCATATTGCTATGTGAATACCGTGTACGCGAGGTGACGAGTGCGTACACAGACTATCTATTGAAAAACCTAATTTTTACTGAGTAATTACCTATTTTCATCTTAATTGAATATACTAGCATGCGTAGTTATCCTGTTAGACTATTATAACATGTCTACATGCCTTAACTGCTTAACTGAACTCCGAGCGGCATCGTTTTTGATTATTTAGTATCTATTGATGTTACAAGTTAAAATTTGTTTCCGTTATTGGTACTTTCTGTAAATTGTTAGGCTTACCTAGTCGTAGAAACTAGCTGTCGTCACAACGTGTTTCAGAGGGTAGTTCGGGTCGTGAAAAGTTGGTATCAGAGTCATAGGTTTCATAGGAGTCGTGAGTCACAAGTCGGTTTATTAGAGTCTCGCGGATCGGTACGGAGGCGTCCGTACTCATCTTCGAGAGGCTATGGAACTGTTAGGAACAATCATAATTCTTTTGATTCCTTGTCGTGCGAGTTATTGTCATCATATCCTAAACTTCTCTATTCTATTCTTTCTTCCAGATGATAAGGACCCGTACCGGAAGATCTGACGACCAGGCACCTGCGCCCCTGCTAGAGCCGCCAGAGGCCAGGGCCGGGGTAGAAGACGACCACGGGGTGTAGCCAGAGAACCCGCGCGAGCTACGACTAAGGAGCCCCAGCAGCTCTAGCTGGAGGGCAGGCACCGGAGGTGCCTATTGCTGCACCAACCCTCCAGGAGACTCTAGCCCAGTTCATGACCATGTTCATCACCTTATCTCAGGATAGATTGATTCCATTAGCTCCTGCCACAAAATCATCCTGGGGGGAAGCGCAGACTCCCGCAGCTACTCCTAAGCAGAGTGTCCAGGCTGATCAACACGTAGAGTTCATACCTATGCAGCCGGTAGCTCCGGTTCAGCATGTGACCAGGACAAGCGCTTTTGAGGCGAAGCAACTCAGACTTGAGAGGTACAAGAAGTACCACCCACCTACCTTCAGCGGATTGGCTACATATGATGCTCAGGGTTTTCTGGAGGAGTTTCATCGTATTCTCCGTACCATGGGCGTAGCGGAGATGAGTGGGATTTTCTTCCAGCTTAGAGGAGCAGCCTATCAGTGGTGGCGTGCTTATGATTTGAGTATTCCGAACGAGGCAGCCTCACTTACATGGACTCAATTCTTGGACATGTTTTAGGGAGTATGTCCCTCAGAGCCTCAGGGAATCATTGATCTATCCCAAACTTACACCACAAATATAGGTAGTGAGGCGGTCGATGCAATAATAAAACCCAACGCAAGTCGGGGTCGAATCCACAGGGAGTTAGAATTGGGATTAGGTAAATATTTAGTGTAATTGCATGATATGTCTTTCCACATTCTTGTTTGTTGTTTCTACCTCTACTTTAAGCTATTGGTTGCAATTGTAAAACTAGGAGATAATATTTTTGGTTTTGGTTATTTTTCAAATGATAAAAGATTTAGGGTTGCGACTTCCGCCTAGTTGGTTACCTAACGGATTTAGAGCTTTAGGGCATGTTTGGTTGATCAGGATACATTATAGAAATCACACTCAATTACTCACTCTATACCTCTCGGTAGTTTGAGCGACTTTGCCCAATCTGGCTTTCTCAAGTCTAAATGAGTACTTCACAAAACAAGTGATAAATGCTCTAGTCGGGTCTTGAATTGGCGAAATTGAATTAGGATTGAATTGGCAAAATTGGATTTTTGGCGATTTTCGGTCGGTAGTGGAAAATTAGCTATCGGGGTTGGAATGGAATTCCGGGAGTTGGAATAGGTTTGTAGTGTCGTTTGTGAGCTATATGCAAAATTTCAGGTGAATCAAATGTGGTTTGGTTGGTTTCAACATCGTTGGCGAACTTCGGAAGTTTAGAAATCCTTAGGCTTGAATTCTGGATTAATTTGGTATTTTGATGTTGTTTTGGGTGATTCGAAGGCTCGACTAAGTTTGTGTGATGTTATAGGAGGTGTTGGTATGTTTTAGTTGAGGTCCCAAGGGTCTCGGGTGAGTTTCGGGTGGTTTCGGACCATTTCTAGGCCATTTCTAGCTGCTGGTTTTTGGCTTTAGGGGTGTACAGTGCGATAGCATAGATCTGGCCGCGTTAGCATAGAGAAAAATTGGAAAAATCTAGTTGTGCTATGCGATCGCATAAGGCTTCCCGCGATCGCATAGAGTAAAATTTATGCTGCATTATCCCAGCTTTGGAAGCTTATAACTCACAATCTGTAAGGAATTTGAAGATGATCCAAAAATGAAAGTTGTAGCCCTTGATGTCTAGTTTTCAGAAAGTTAAACTAATTGTACTTTGGAGGTTTTGGAAAAAGTTTATGACCATTATACTAGAGGCTATCCGGAAGATTTGTAGAAGGTTGTTGGAAAAAAATTTCTTCTACGCGATCGCATGCGAAAAGACGCGATGAACGTGAGGCATAGGCCGCGTTCGCACAGAGTGATATGGGTAGAAGTATTTAAACCCCTCCTTCACGAATTTCAGTCCATTTTTCACCATTGTTGAGTGGTTTTGAAGCTTTTTGAGAGGGACTGAAGAGGGAATCAAAGGGAAACACTTGGAGGTAAGATTTTTGACTTCAATACCCGATTCTATGTTGATTTTTGAGTAATTAAACCTGAAATTGGTGGAATTTAAAACCCAAAATTAGAGAATTAGGGCTTATGATTTGGAGACCTTTGATTGAGGATTTGAGGGGCCATTTGAGGTCCGATTTTGATGTTCTTGGTCTGTACGGACTCGTGGGAGGATAAGGATTCTTGTGATGTAATTTTTATCAGATTCTGAGACGTGGGACCGGGGAACGGGGGCCGGATTTGAGCCAAATTCGGATTTTTTGGTCTAATTTGATAATTTTCATGTGGAATTCATTCCTTTAGCGTATATTGATGGTATAAATCTAATTTGGACTAGATTTGGAGCAATAGAGCTCGATTCGAGGGCAAGAGCATCGCATATTAGTATTCAGGCCGGTTTGAGGTAAGTAACGATTGTAAATCTAGACCTGAGGGTATGAAACCCCGGTATTTCATATTGTTTTGATAAATGAGGTGACGCACATGCTAGGTGACGAGCGTTTGGGCGTGCAACGATAGGGATTGTGACTTGTTCCGTACCGTGGCGACTATTAAGCCATGTGTTTGATTTAAAATCATATGATATCCTGTATTTTAGAGGTTTATATTATATTATGGGATGTATGCCATGTTTGGGGCCTTGTACCGACCTGTTTATACCCTCAGGGGTATTTTTCCCACTATTCTCACACTATTCTTGATGGAAAATTTATGAACTCAGTCATGCTTTATATCTGTTGCTGTTTATCACTATTATCCCCCTATTTTTGAATACTGAGAGTTATCTTGGGCTGAGTCCCGTGAGTTGTGATGAGTTTGCCCGAGTGGCTTGTGAGGGTGACTGAGTGAGGCCGAGAGCCGAGTTTGTGAGGATAGTTATGGATCGGGCTGCACGCCGCAACAATATATATATATATATATATCGGATCGGGCTGCACGCCGCAACAATATATATATTGGATCGGGCTGCACATCGCAGTGATATAGCGCTTGGGATGAAGGAGCCCCTCCAGGAGTCTGTACACCCCCAGTGAGCGCAGTCAACTATTATGGATCGGGCTGCACGCCGCAATGGGTTACTATTATTGATTGGGCTGCACGCCGCATCGGGTTATTATATGGATCGGGATGCACGCCGCATCGGTTATATATGGTACCTGTTGAGTGAGAGTGCTGAGTGTGAGCATTGACCTATGAGAGTAGAGTCACGAGTGACTGAGAGGTTTGCTCGAGAGGCTTATTCATAAGTGACATTGTTCCCGAGCGGCTGATATTTTACGAAACTACTGTTTTCACTCTTCTTTACACTGAGCCTCAGTTGAAAAATGTTGAACAAACATTTATACGAATTATAAAATGGAAAACTGGAGTGTTTATGAAATATTCGGAATGTAGATTCCTGGCGTGAGTTTAATCACTTCTATTGTTGCTTATTATACGATTTTTACATGATCTTTAAAAATGCTCGTCACTGCACTCAAGTCTTTAGTTATGGTTGTTACTTACTGAGTTGGCGTACTCCCCTTACTCCCTGCACCTTGTGTGCAGATTCAGGTACCGGGGTAGAGCGATAGTTGAGCTACCCCAGTTGGAGTATTGTTCGGAGATTGTGATGTAGCTGATCGGCGTCCACATCCTACTATTTATCCTTCCCACTCTGTCATTTTACTTTACTTCCCAGACTTGTTGTAGTAGAGAATTAGTATTAGATTGTATCACTTCTTAGATGCCCACGACGGTTGACTCCAGATGTTGGGCTGTGTTTAGACGTTCTGATCATTTTTATTGTTTTGAAATGCTTAAAAGTGGAAATTATTATGAAAAATAAGATAATTTATGTTTTAAATGGGAACCTTATGATATTTTCAGTAAATTTGGCTAGCCTAGTACCACGATAGGCGCCATGACGGTCAGTTTAGATTTGGGGCCGTGACAAGTTAAGATAGAATTCATAATAATTAATTATGGAAAGAAAATCTAAGTTTAGAAGCTAATCTAGTACAATATTACTCAATACAGCAAAGAAAATGGCTCAGGTTCTCTACACTGATACAATTTAACCTAAAAATGATAGAATGTTCTATTTATACTAAGCTGGAAATATCTAACAAAAATGCCCATGTGGAGGTGTGCGGCCGCACAATTCTGTGTACAGGCCGCATATTGAGATTGACTGGCTCTGCGGTCGCATAAAAGTGGGATGCAGCCGCACTTCATCTATTTTTGCGGACCGCACATTTCTGAGTACGGCCACACACTTGACTTGGGCTGAGACTTTGACCTTCTTCTACGGACTGCTCATTGGATCCTGCGGCCGCACAATAATAGTGTGGTCCACACAACTCCAATCATGGCTCTCTAAATCTGATCTTTTATGGGAGCGCATAATTGTGAGTGCGGCCGCACAGTTATAGCGCGGTCCATATATCTTCATCTTGCCCAAAAATTAACTCTCTGAATCTCATCTTCTGCGGCCGCACAATAATTATGCGGGCCGCATACTCTAAAGGAAATATGACAGTGCTCTTTCATTGTATGCGGCCGCACACAGTATTGTACGGTCCGCACTGTAGGCCTTTTTACCTTGTTTTGGTCCTTGTCCAATTTCGACTCCTTTATGAGTTGATTTTGACTTCTTTGGCTCCTTTCCCAATATTCCTGCAAGAAAGCACATTTCATTAGTTCTTGAGAATACCTTTAAGCATTTTTGAGCTAAAACGCAAGTAAAAGAGAGAAAATAAGTGGTTAAAATCCCTACTTATCAGCTCTCCAAACTTAAGCTTTTTCTTGTCCTCAAGCAATTAAGGCAATTCCTGCCTCCACTAGAAAAAGGGATATTTCAGCTTGCCTAAGTTGAGTTGAACACAAATAAATTGGGACTACCAATTACCAACACACTCATAAATCAGTAACAAGCCCATGATTTGATTTTTGAAGCGCAAATGGCTCTAACGTGACACTTGAGCATCAAGGGTTAACTTTATTAATCAAGGAAACTCGCACTTTCATGCAAGTCGATGTGGATACCAAACTCCTCCTCTTATACTCTCCGGAAGCTCATCTCACTCACGAATGAAGAATTCAAAATAATGACTCGAGGAAGACTCACTCATCACTCTCAAAAGAATGTCACAAGCCCTGCTCTAAGTACCATATGCTTGCCCCTCATGTAGATCACCACTAATGTAAGATCGCTCGGCTTGAAATCACGTAGGACTTTTTCGGCATGTAATGAGGGCTTTTGGACTAAGGAGGGAAGTATCAGATTGGAATCGGTTCATCTTTCCTTTAGCACTTCATATTCTCTTGTTTGCTCATACTTTGCCGACTCTTTGAGTCATTTTATTTTCCCTTAGGGGGATCAGAGAGACTTGACATCACTCTTTCTTTGTCATGCTATTCACAATCTCCTTCTTTTCTTTCTCCATGATTTTCACTTTTGCTTTCTTTTGCATCTTTTCAACCCTTTCACATTATTCACTTTCTTTTTGTGTTTTTCTTTATTCTTCCTTTATTTTTCTTTGCTTTTTCCTCTTCTTCATTTATTTTGTTTGTGCCTTGAAACCATCTTTAAACTCCTCGTTTCTCCCCCAAACTTATGTTTTTTTCCATTTGAATCACATGAGTGCTAAAGAAAAGTCGGGTGCCAAGATAAAGTCACTAAAAATGATTAAAGGCTTGTAATGTGGTTATCGAATAAAAAGGCTTTAGGCTCAAAATGGTTTACTAAGGATGATATCATTGGTGGGCCATGTAAAGTTTCAAAACGGGCCAAGGAGAGCCTACAATCACTTCTCAAGCCAAACTAACTTAGAATTTCGCCTAGAAACACATTCGGGGAAAGTTCTAGACCATTCGCACGGGTACTTGGACTTGTAACAAAATACCTCACCTCTCACACACCCGGATTGTTAAAGAGAAAGGAGTCGAGGTCCCACAACAACCGCATTCAAGATTGAAAATCGCCAATGGTTCAACTAAACCACCCAATGATTGCCTAAGTCAACACAAGAGTTACAAGGTCACTAACTAGAGCTATTTCTTTACAAAAACTTGTTTTTAACCATAAGCGCATAGTTAAGTGTGTTGGTACCAATTGAAACATGCTCGACCCTTATTTATTCATTAACACTACTTGTTTCTACCTAAACATCAATAATTGACTCAATCCCTTAAGAAAGTTGTCACGCCATCCATCGTTGGGAAGAGCCACCCGGTTCACACAGGACCCGCCTTTGGAATGAACCATCGTATTAAGGAAACCAAAGGCTTATTGTTCACTAAAACATAAAAAGAAGCTAACAAATCAAAGAGAAGCTAATAAAGTACTAAGAAGTTATACTATTAGGAAAACAAAAGGAATAAGCTATGAAATAAACTACTAAAGATAAGGCAGATGAATATATATACAAGAGGGATGAATATATACATAATGAGGGAAGAAAATAAAGATAAAAGAAAAAGAGTATTAAATTTATACATGCCCAAATGTTATCAAATGTCATCAACAGTCATCCAAATCATCCAAAATATCAAAATAGACCACCCCCAGAAAAAGAACAACCATTGTCCTTAATGCTTAGCAAAATCAAAACATAAAAGGTTAAAGAGTAAAACTCCCTATGTGGTCTCGGGGTGACTGGTAGCATCACTACCCTTGGTCTCCTCTAACTGTATATCATTATCTCCGGACTGAGGGACAATAGGGTTGGTGAGCATCTGAAGCATCTTCTCTGCAGTGGGGGCAGTGAGATCTGGCTTGTCAGACTGGCCAACTGATGCCTCTACTGATGGTGTTGTTGGGTCAGTTGCAACTGATGGACCTGTCTCCATTAGTAAGTCAAATGGCAAGTCACCTGCTGCTGCTAACTTCTTCACTTCCCGTCTCAAACTCTCCACTTCTTTCTTCGAAGCCTGGGACTTTCTCATTTTCTTCACTTGCTTGACCAACTCCTCAATGGCACCCCTGAGCTACTAGAGTGTCCATGATAGTATTCTGGTTGTCCAGAATCTTCTTCAATGTTTCCTCCACTGATGGAGGTACCTCTGACACTGCTGGAGTAGAGGACTGCACTACAACAATACTGGAGATGTCAGACAGCTTAGAAGCGGCTGTCTGCATCCAGTTGTTGAGGTTCGTCAAAGTCTAGGAGACTCGCAACGCAATGAGAGGATAGGTGGATAAGGCTCGCACTGAAGCTGAACTTGGAGGCGTAGAGGATGAAGGTGGTGGCATGGTGGTTGTCTCGGTGGAAGGCCCGGCTGTTGTGGCAGGCATGGAAGCTGTAGATGGCTCAGCAGCAGCCTATGAACCTACCACTGATGGCTCGGCAGACTGGCCAACTGTGGTAGTGTCCTTACCCTTGAACTTCAGGTTGTCCACATCCTGCAAGTGATACCATTAAAAAGGCCTCTTAGATTTTACCTTTTTGTCATATGGCCTTGGCTCCGCCTTTGTATCATTGAAGTACTATGTGAGGGTGTTCGGATAGGGGTAGGACTTTTCACTTTTCTGGACCGCCAATGTGATTTTGGTTGACATGGTGGCACCCACATTGATCAAGTACCCCACCATAATGGAAGCCACCACAACTGCTCGGGGAAGTGGGAGGAGGTTCTTATTCAAGCTCGGATCAATCCTGCTACACATAAAGGTTTGCCACCCTTTAGCTTCGAAATTGAGGGTGGCCCAGAGGATAGGAACTCCTGTTGTTATCCATGGTGGTGGTGGTCCTTGGGCAGCCAAAATCTCAGCTAGACAAGGGAGAGTTGATTCACCCAGAGCTAACTTCTCTAAGTACTGTACTGCCTTCACTTTCTCAAAACCCACGTAAGAATTCAAAGAGATGTCATCGAAGCGGACTTTAAAGTTTCTCACTTTCGTCACTTTTGTCCCCTTCTTGATGTGAGCCACGTTGACGTAGAACTCCCTGACCAAGTGCCCATTTGCATCTAAGACCGGGTGAGTGAACGACTTCCACCCCTTGCGCTCCTGGAACTGCCTAAGGACATTTGGATTAGGAATATCCAAATCCTTCATCAAGAATCATTGCTCAAGTATGAACGACCTTTTTGGCCACAACTCCCGGAATCTGTTAAATGCCGTCAAGCTGACGAATTTATCCTCCCGCATTTCCCTCTTCTTTGTCCTTTCAAGACCACCAACTTGAGTGTCTCCCCCTCTACTATCATCCGAGACGTCATCATGATCTACATCAATAGGTGTCGGAGGAGTAGGTAAATAGGAGGGCTCGGAACCCTGGCTTCCCACAGCAGAATTAGCAGAAGACTTGTCTGTTGGTTCATTGCACAATTGATAATTCCCAGTGGGTTGAGGTGGTTGGGACTGGGGTTCAGGATGGACCTCCATAGTGTGACCCTCAGAGGCTTCCCTTGATGGTTCATAAGAGATGGATTCTGAGTGCTCTGTAGCCCTCCCTCTACAGGTGATCGGCTTCTTGGAAATGGGTTTTGATTGCACCCCTAGAGGGTAAATTGCCTTAACCCCTGCCTCGGGAGGATTAACCTCTCCCCTTAGATGGTATCGCCTCTACCACGGGATCTAACCGTTGTTTGAAATACAAGTTACATATGTCATTTGAATTCAAAGAAAGTAAAACAGTTGCAGAACAATTGCAGACAAGCAGTCATTACTGAGACAATGCAGACCGCACAATTTTGAGTGCGGTCGAAGACTGTCTAGTGCGGACCACAAAATTTTGATGTGCAGCCGCAAATGCTGGAGTGCGGACCGCATAATTTTGAGTGCGTACACACAGCCTCAAGTGCGGACCGCACAATTTTGATTGCGGTCGCACAAGTCCAAATCTGATAGTTCTGATTCTCTGGAGTTTTAAGTGCGATCAACCCATTTTTATGCGGCCGCACTTTTTTTTTCTGCGGACTGCCAAATTTTGAGTGCGGTCCGCACACTTCAAACACACCAATACCTATTTTACCAGTTATGCAGACTGTACAAAAATGTGTTGGGCCGCACAATTTGAACAGTGACGGCTCTAAACTTAGGGTTCTTGCAATTTTTTCACAAATTAAGCATGGTGTGCCCATTTTCACAAATTAAGAATGGTGTGCACAAATTAACAAGATTTGTTGTCTACCTAGTCCCTAATGAACATGTATGAGTCTACCCACATGATTTTGAAGCACATAATAAGCACATTTGACATTTTTAGGCCTAGAATTAACTAAACTAATCAAAGAATTAAAAAAACAAAAATTGATAAAAATCTACATGAATTAAACATACGAGTAGTGAATGATGCAGGTAAGAATCTATCTTGATGAATTGAATTAGATTTATGAATAATTTTTTGGGTTGCATGGTGTTTTCTAGGGCTTGGGAGTTCAGAGAGCGTGAAGTGTGAATAGTGGTGAAAAGCACTATTTATACCCTAGCAAAGTCGGTCAAAATTCTCACCTGAGTGCGTTCGCACAATTTTGAGTACGGTCGGCACTCCTTACCTGTACATGAAGGATCTTTTCAGTCCAGACAAAAATGAATGCGGCCGCATAACCTTGTGCGGTCCGTATAATTTTATGTGCGGACGCATGTTGGCCTTTTTCCTGCAAAACCAAACTTCAGAGAGTTGGTTATTTTGGGTCCCCTCTTGTGCGGCCGCACAAGGAATTGTGCGTCCGCAAACCCTTCTCTGCGGTTTGCACAATTTTGGCGCGGTCCGCATAAGTTCAACACTTGGTCAATTTTCCAGATTGTCCTTGCAATACACATTCATTCCTGCAATTCTCTTCAAAATCGTTTAGTCAATACAAAACATATCTGGAAAGAAGAAACATGGGTTCCTTCCCAAGAAGCGCCTGATTTAATGTTGCGTCACGACTCAGGTTACTATCAATCACTTGAAATGAAGCAACGCCACAACGTGGCCATCATCAACCTTGCCATGGTATTGTATCACCCGATGACCATTGACTCTAAACACTTCACCATTCTTGTTCTTTCAGTCTAATGCACCAAAGGGTGTCACATGCACAACTTCAAATGGGCCACTCCACTTGGATTTCAACTTTCCCAGAAACATCTGCAACCGAGAACTGAACAATAGCACAAGATCGCCTTCTTTGAATTCTTTACTCCGGATATACTTGTCATGGAGATACTTCATCTTGTCTTTTTACAAGGACGAACTTGAATATGCATGGAACCGGAATTCATCAAACTCGTTCAATTATCCCACCCTTAAGTTGGTGGCGACATCTCACTCAAGATTAAGCTTCTTCAATGGCCACATAGCCTTGTACTCAAGTTCCACTGATAGGTGACAAGCTTTCCCCAACACTAACCGATACGGAGACATACCAATTGGTGTTTTGTAAGTTGTCCTATAATCCCAAAGAGCATCATCAAGTTTCTTCGACCAATCCGTCTGATCGTCACTCACGGTCCTTGATAAAATACTCTTGATCTCCAGGTCGGAGACTTCAACCTGTCCACTTGCTTGAGGATGATAGGGGGTCGACACTTTGTGAGTGACACCATACTTTGAGAGTAAAGTATCAAAAGCTTTGTTTCAAAAGTGCGATCACCCATCACTAATAATGGCCCTTGGTGTACCAAACCTTGTGAAGATGTTCTATTTCAAAAATGCTACCACACTCCGAGCTTCATTGTTGGGCAAAGCCACAGCTTCAACCCACTTGGGCACGTAATCCACAACTACCAATATATAAGTATTCCCACAAGAGCTCACGAACGGACCCATGAAGTCAATGCCCCACACATAAAAAAATGTCAATCTCCAACATAGTGGTGAGATGCATCTCATTTTTCTTGGAAATCCCGCTGGCCCTTTGACATTCATCACAACGCTTGACAAGATAACTACCGTCCTTGTAAAGAGTAGGCCAATAGAATCTACAACTTAACACCTTTGTAGTCATCCTCTCTCCACCATGGTGACCACCATATGGAGAAGAGTGGAAAGCCTCAAGAATTCCTATTTGTTCTTCCTCTGTTACACATCGTCGGATCACACCATCGGAACAAATTGGGATTACATAAGGATCATCCAAATAATAGTCAAGGCAATCCCGTTTGAGCTTCTTCCTTTGGTTTGATGAGAACTCATTGTTACAATGCCACTCATAAGATAATTGGCTAAGTCATCAAACCATGGCATCCCGATCATAGAAATGGATAGGAGTTGCTCGTTGGGAAATGAATCATTTATCTCAAGGACACCATGTGGCTTCCCCTCCTCCTCCAACCGAGACAAGTAGTCCGCCACTAGGTTTTCACTCCCCTTGCGGTCTTGAATCTCTAGATCAAATTCTTGTAAAATAAGTACCCACCGCATTAGTCTTGCTTTAGAATTTTTCTTGCTCATTAAATATCGAAGTGCCTCATGGTCGGTGTGAACAATCACCTTTGTAACCATCAAGTACGGGTGAAACTTCTACATAGCAAACACAATAGAAATGAGCTCTTTTTCAGTCACTGTGTAGTTGACTTGGGCCCCATTCATGGTCTTGCTAGCATAGTAGACCGGATGGAAGGTCTTTTTGATACGTTGCCCCAATACTGCTCCAACTGCCACATCTCTTGCATTACACATGATCTCCCAGGTTAAGCTCCAATTCGGTGCGGTGATAATAGGAGTAGTAGTCAACTTATACTTGAGAAATTTGAATGCCTTCATACAATATTTGTTGAAATGGAACTTGTCATCCTTCTATAAAAGTTTGCACAAAGGGTTTACCACCTTATAAAAGTCCTTGATGAATCGGCGATAGAACCCTGCATGACCTAAAAAGCTCCTTACTCCCTTCACAGATGTAGGGGGAGGTAGTTTGGAAATTACTTCAATTTTGGCTTTATCAACCTCAATACCATGCTTTGAAATCTTGTGACCGAGGACAATGCCTTCCTCGACCATAAAGTGACATTTCTCCCAATTCATAACCAAGTTTGTTTCCTCACATCTAGCCAATACCTTGTCCAAGTTTTCCAAACACTCTTTAAAATAATTCCCCACCACGGAAAAATCGTCCATGAAACCCTCAAGAAAGTCCTCCACCATAGCGGTGAATATGGTCATCATACACCGTTGAAAAGTCGCCGGTGCATTGCATAACCCAAACGGCATCCGCGAAAATGCGAAAATACCATAGGGACAAGTGAAAGTGGTCTTCTCTTGGTCCTCAGGAGCAATAAGAATCTGATTGTAGTCGGAGTATCCATCAAGGAAGCAATAAAAAGCATGATCGGCCAACCTATCAAACATTTGACCAAGAAATGGAAGCGAAAAATGATCTTGTCGAGTAGCTTTGTTGAGCTTCCTATAGTCCATGAACACTCTCCACCCGGTGACAATTCTTGTGGGTATCAATTCATTCTTGTCATTTGTTATCACCATCATGCCCCCTTTCTTTGGGACACATTACACTGGAGAGGTCCAAGAGCTATCGGAAATGGGGTAAAAAACCCCGGCATCCAACCATTCGATGATCTCCTTCTTCACTACCTCTTTTATTGCTTCATTTAATCTTCTTTGATGTTCCACGGAGGGTTTGGCATCCTCCTCCAAAATAATCTTGTGCATGCAAAAGGTGGGGCTTATACCCCGAATATCCGACAATGTCCAACCTATAGCTTTATTTCTCTTTTGGAACACTGCCAAAGTAGAATCTACGTGCACGGTAGTCAAGCAAGAGGAAAGAATAACAGGTAAAGTGGAACAAGGGCCAAGAAACTCATACCTGAGATATGAAGGCAAAGGCTTTAACTCCTAGGTGGGAGGATCCTCAATTGAGGGTTTTGTTGGAGGAGCCTTTCGGTTCTCAAGATCTAAGGACAATATTCGGGGCTCATAAGTATATGACTCCATTCCTTGCAAAGAATTGACACATTCCACAAAGCTTTCATTCTCATCCTCATCATGATTAAGCAACATAGCTTTCAAGGTATCCTCAACATTCATCACATCATTAGTATCATCACTAATTACTTCGGTCACTAAATCCACGAACGAAAAAACTTCATTGCAATTTGGTTGCCTCGTCGATTTGCACACATGAAAAACCACTTTTTCATCACCCACCTGGAAGGTGAGCTCACCGGATTCCACATCAACTAGATCCTTCCCCATATCAAGAAAAGGTCTACCCAAGATAATAGGCACCTCTAGGTCAACCTCACAATCAAAGATCACAAAGTCCGCCGGAAGAATGAACTTATCAACACGTACTAACACATCATCAATAATTCCCAATAACCTCTTCATAGTCCGATCCGCCATTTGCAGCCTCATAGATGTGGGCCTTGGTTGCCCAATTCCCAAAGTTTTGAACACATGGTAGGGCATCAAGTTGATACTTTCCCCCAAATCGCATAAAGCTTTGAAAAATAGGCGTTCCCAATAGTGCAAGGGATTATGAAGGCGTCGGGATCTTCCAATTTTTGAGCCATTGAGTGCATAATAGACTCACTTGATGTGTCAACTTGATCGTTTCACAATTCATTGATATTTTCTTTGTTACCAAATCCTTCGTGAACTTTTCATATCTCGGCATTTTTTCTAACGCTTCAACCAACGGCATATTAATGGACAAACTCTTCATCATATCAACAAATTTCTTGAATTGGTTCTCACTATTTTGCTTTGCTAGCCTTTGAGGATATGGAGGAGGAGGCCTTGGCATCGGTGCCTTGGAATTTGGAACTACCATTTCCGGTATGTCAATCACGTGCTCTCTTGGTCATTATAGTTCCAACCCCCTTTGTGGTTGTTGCCTCCCCAATTGCTTTGGTTGTTGCCACCCCAATTGCCTTGATTATTTCCTCCCCAGTTGCCTTGGTTACCTTGACCATTCCAATTGCTTTGATTATAGTTATTTCACCAATTGCCTTGGTTGTTGTTACCACCACTCCAATTGCCTTGGTGGCCATGGTTGTTCCAATTTCCTTGATTTCCCTGTGAAACCCATTGTTGTTGATTTTGTCCTTGAGCATTATTTCTTTGACCTTGATAATTGTTGACATGTTGCATTTCTTCTTCGCGCTCATTGTACGAATCACCTTGGGCATACCCATTATCGTCTTGCACAAATTATTCCGGACAGCTTTGCCCTTGTTGACCTTTTTGCCGTCTCTTGTTCATCATCATATTCACCCCTTCCATCGCATTCACTTGCTTCGGCCCTTGAACTTGTTGAAGTTGACTTTGGTTAATTGGTTTATTGTGGTTGTCAAATCGGCAATAGCTTGCCCATAATCATGTAGATCCTTGTGTAGGTGAATGACATTTGGGTCACCTTGAGGAACATTGGCGCTACTTTACCATGCCAACGAAGTCCTCCATCTCATTCAAAATTTCACAACCTTCGTCATAAGGCGTGTTCATGAAGTTCCCGTCGTCGAGTTGATTCACCACAAATAGATTTGTTGTGATGATCCCCCTGTAGAAGGTTTGTTGGATCATGGCCTCAGCCATATCATTATTTGGGCTCTCTTTAACCATGGTATGATATATTTCCCAAATCTCGTGCAATGGCTCATTGGGCTCTTTCTTGAACGCTAGAATTTCATCCCGTAGTGTAGCCATGTGCCCCGGAGAGAAGAATTTGACAATGAAATTTTTGGCCAACTCATCCATGTATGGATGGAATAATTAGGTAATATCTCTAACCAGTCCAATGCCTTTCCCCGTAGAGAAAAGGGAAATAGCCTCAAACGCAGTGCATCCTCGGAAACATTTATTTGGTTGCTCCCCCAACTAGTATCGACGAACCCCTTGAGATGCTTGTAAGCATTTTGGCTTGGAGCCCTGATGAAGAAACCTCGTTTCTCAAGTAGTGTAAGCATCACGTTGGTGATTTGGAAGTTGCCCTCCCTAATACGGGGCGGGACTATAGCACTTGCATAACCCTTGTTCGTTAACACCCGGTGCGCTACCGCTCTTAGTGGAGGTGGGAAAGGGATGGGGACATTATCATGAGGCGTTCGGCCTCGCCTATTTACTTGAGGTTCAGGGAGAACCTCATCTCCTTGATCATCATCCACTTGCTCTGAATGGCAAATTCCCGATGGGCTCATTGTTGAGATCCATTCTTGTATCTATAAGCAGTTCAAAAACAAAATTAGTGACTCGGAAGGAAAGAAAGAAAAAGCACATAAAAATCTATATATATATATATATATATCTAGATCCGTTTAACCCCCCTAAATGAAGCCAAAAATTTATCTAGCCCAAACTCACTCCATAAATATAGGTAGTGAGGCGTTCTATGCAATAATAAAACACCCAACGCAAGTCGGGGTCGAATCCACAAGGAGTTAGAATTGGGATTAGGTATATATTTAGTGTAATTATATGGTATGCCCTAGATTACACTTCCACATTCTTGTTTGTTGTTTCTACTTCTACTTTAAGTTATTGATTGCAATTGTAAAACTAGGAGATAATATTTTTGGATTTGGTTATTTTTCAAATGATAAAAGATCTGGGGTTGCGACTTCTGCCTAGTTGGTTACCTAACGAATTTAGAGCTTTAGGCATGTTTGGTTGATCGGGATACATTATAGAAATCACACTCAATTACTCACTCTATACCTCTCGGTAGTTTGAGCGACTTTGCCCAATTTGGCTTTCTCAAGTCTAAATGAGTATTTCACAAAACAAGTGATAAATGCTCTAGTCGGGTCTTACTATCTCTAGGTTCGACCCTTTAATTGGGGATATCAATTTCTTGAGTTCACCCCGATTCCTAGTTAGCCAAGTTTTCCTAGGGAGAAAGAGAGACTAAGTCAAATGGGCATGAATCAATTTTTGCAACCATTAATTCTAGAATTCAAGAATGAACAAGGCTAAATAACGTATACCCAATCATAAATAAGCCCTAAATCAATAATACATTAAGTCCCCATACTAGGGTTGGGTCACAACCCTAGCTAAGGGTTTAGTTACTCATAGAAAATGAAGAAATAAAATAAGAAATTAAGGTTGAATGCATAATAATTAATTATGGAAAGAATATCTAATGTTTAGAAGCTAATCTAGTACAATATTACTCAATACAGAAAGAAAATGGCTCAGGTGCTCTGCATTAATACAACTTAACCTAAAATGACAAAAAGTTCTATTTGTACTAAGCTAAAAATATCTAACAAAAATGCCCTTGCGGAGGTTGTGCGGCCGCACAATTCAGTGTGCGGTTGCAGGTTGATATTGACTGGCTCTGCGATCGCATAAAAGTGGGATGCGGCCGCACTTCATCTATTTGTGCGGACCGCATATTTCTGAGTGCGGTCGCACACTTGACTTGGGCTGGAACTTGGACCTTCTTATGCAAATGCACATTGGATCCTGCGGCCGCACAATAACAGCACGGTTCGCACAACTGCAATCATGGCTCTCTGAATCTGATCTTTTGCGGGCTGCATATTTGTGAGTGCTGCCGCATTTGTCATCCTACGGCCGCACAATTATAGTGTGGTCCACATATCTTCAGCCTGCCAAAAACCAACTCTCTGAATCTCTTCTTCTACGGCCGCACAATAATTTTGCGGTCCGCATACTCTTAAGGAAATCAGACAGTGATCTTTCATTATTTGCGGCCGCACACAGTATTGTGCGGTCCGCGCTGTAGGCCTTTTTGCCTTGTTTTGGTCTTTGTCAAATTTTGACTCCTTTATGAGTTGATTTTGACTTCTTTGGCTTGTTTCCCAATATTCCTGCAAGAAAGCACATTTCATTAGTTCTCAGGAATATCTTTAAGCATTTTTGAGCTAAAACACAAGTAAAAGAGAGAAACTAAGCGGTCAAAATCCCTACTTATCACTCATGGCGTGCGGAGTTTGAGCAGTTGTGCCAGGGTGCTACGACTGTGTCAAAGTATGCAGTCTGTTTTAGTGATTTGGCCCGACATGAACCGGCCTTAGTTCCCACAGTTCGAGAGAGGGTTCGTTGTTTTATTGAGGGACTCCACCCCAGCCTCTGGATCAGTATTTCTAGGGAGTTGGAGATGGATATTTTTATCACCAATTTGTGAGTATTACCAAGAGATTGGAGCGCATGCTTTCCCGGGACAAAGAGGAGAGAGATGCCAAGAGGGCTCGAGAGTCTGGCACTTACAGTGGTACTCGTGCCCCAATTGCAGTTCGACATGGTAGGGGTTATCTGAGTCGCCCTGTTCATTCAGCTCTTCCAGCCGCCAGTGGTGTTCCAGCCGCTTCTAGGCCCCAGGATCCTTATTATGCACCATCAGTATCTAGTGTGCCTCATGCTCGGGGTGCTTTTAGTGGCCATTCCAGCACAGTTGTCCTGAGTCAGTCACAGTAGCCACGCCCTCCGAGGGGTTGTTTTGAGTGTGGCGACACTCGCCATATAGTGAGGGATTTCCCCAGACTTAGAAGGGGTGCACCTCCACAGACTTCTCAGCCACCATGTGCTCTATCGGGTCCTTAGGCTATGATTCCAGCACCAGCTACCTCCCCCACCTACTTAGCCAGCTCGAGGTGGAGGTCGGGGAGGTCGAGGTCGCCATAGAGGGGGAGGTCAGAGCCAAGTATCATTCTCTTCCGACTCGTACATAGGGAGTTACTTCCGACTCTGTCATTACAAGTATTTTTCCAGTCTGTCAGAGAGACGCATCTGTATTATTTGACCCAGGCTCCACGTATTTCTATGTGTCCTCTTATTTTTCCCCACTTTTGGGCGTATCTCGGGATTCTTTGAGTTCCCCTATTTATGTGTCTTTTCCTATGGGAGATTCTCTTGTTGTTAACCGCGTGTATCGATCGTGTTTGATTGCTCTTAGTGGTTTTGAGACCATAGCCGATTTATTATTACTCAGCATGGTAGACTTTGTTGTTATCTTGGGCATGGACTGGCTGTCACCCCATTATGCTCTGCTTGATTGTCACGCAAGTGAAGTATGAGCATCAGTAGTCGACTGGGATTCTTCAGAAGCTAGAGATTCCGGAGTGGAAATAGGAGCAGATCACTATGGATTTCGTTGTTGGATTCCCACAGACTCAGCAGAGATTTAATGCAATTTTGGTGATTGTGGATATGCTGACCGAGTCAGCTCATTTCACTCCTGTGATGACTACGTACTCTTTCGAGCAGCTGGCTCGAATCTAGATCCGCGAGATCATCAGGCTTCATGGCGTACCGGTAACTATCATCTATGGCCGGGGTACGCAGTTTACAACACGGTTCTGAAGGGCGGTACAACATGAGTTGGGTACTCAAGTGGAGCCGAACACAACGTTTCAGCCTCAGACGGACGGACAGTCCGAGCGCACTATTCAGATATTAGATGATATGCTTCGTGCGTGTGTGATGGAGTTTGGAGGGTCGTGGGATCAGTTCTTGCCCCTTGCGGAGTTTGCCTAAAACAATAATTTATCTGTCGAGCATCCATATGGCACTGTATGAGGCTCTGTACGGTAGGCGGTGTCGGTCCTTAGTAGGTTGCTTCGAGCCGGGTGAGGCCAGATTAATAGGTACATACTTGGTCCAGGATGCCCTGGATAAGGTAAAGGTGATTCAGGATCGACTTAGCACAGCCCAGTCCAGACAGAAGAGTTATGTAGACCGGAAGGTTTGCGATGTTGCGTTCATGGTTGGAGAGAAGGTCTTGCTTCGAGTATCGCCTATGAAGGTCGCTATAAGGTTCGGGAAGAAGGGCAAGCTGAGCCCAAGGTACATTGGTCCTTTTGAGGTGTTGCGACATGTTGGGGAGGTTGCTTTTGAGATTTCCTTACCTCCCAGCCTATAATGAGTTCAACCGGTACTCCATGTTTCTATGCTCCGGAAGTATCACGGTGATCTGGCTCATGTGTTGGATTTCAGCTCAGTCAATTGGACAAGGATCTAACTTATGTTGAGGAGCCAACGACTATTTTGGACAGGCAGGTCAGAAAGCTAAAGTCAAAGAACATTGCTTCCGTGAAGGTGTAGTGGAGGGGTCAGCCGGTCGAGGAGGAGACTTGGGAGACCGAGCAGGAAATGTGCAGTCGTTACCCTCATATTTTCACCACTTCAGGTATGTCTCTATGCTCGTTCGAGGACGAACGAATGTTTTAACAGGGGATGTAACGATCCGGACGGTCCTTTTGAGAGTAATAGCCCCGATCCCCTATTAAATTCTTCACCCATATCTTTTTCTGCTTATATGACTTTCCGAGAAGTTCTATTTTTGGTTTCGGAGTGTTTTGGAACACTTAGTCCCCAAACAGAAGCTTAAGCTTTAGGATTTTAACTATAGTCAGAACTGTGTGAATACGACTTCGGAATGGAGTTTCGTCGGTTCCATTATCTCCATTAAGTGATTTTGGACTAAGGGGCGTGTTTGGATTGTA
Organism: Nicotiana paniculata; assembly: GCA_005239505.1. Lineage (NCBI taxonomy): Eukaryota > Viridiplantae > Streptophyta > Magnoliopsida > Solanales > Solanaceae > Nicotiana > Nicotiana paniculata. The sequence continues at coordinate 22,241 of MDKI01063121.1, forward strand.
TTTTGGAGGCATGTAGCTAATTTAGGCTTGAAATGGCGAAAGTCGAATTTTTGGAGATTTTGACTGGTAGTGGACTTTTTAATATTGGGGTCGGATATTTCGGCAGTTGGAGTAGGTCTGTAATGTTGAATATGACTTGTGTGCAAAATTTTAGGTCAATCGGACGTGATTTGGTAGGTTTCGGCATCAGTTGTAGAAATTTGAAGTTTCAAGTTCTTTAAGTTTGAATTGGAGGATGATTCGTGATTTTAGCATTGTTTGGTGTGATTTGAGGGCTTTACTAAGTTCTTATGGTGTTATAGGACTGGTAGATATGTTTATTTGAGGTCTCGGGGGCCTCGGGTGAGTTTCGGATGCTTAACGGATCATTTTGGACTTGTAGAAGATAGTAGATTTTCTGGTATATTGTTGCAGACTTTTTCTTCATCACGTTCGCGAGAGAGGTCTTGCGATCGCTTATGGCATCTGAGAGGCCAACTGAAGTTGTTCTTCGTGTTTGCGAATATGGGTACACGATCGCATAAGTTAGTCTGGTTGTGCATCGGGAACGCGTGGGCAAGTCCGCGTTCGCGAAGAGGAAGTAAAGCAGCAGTGGAATTCAAGTGTTGTAGTTTGCAAACGCGTGGGTTGTTTGCGATCGCATAAGTATGAGAGCCAATAAATCGCGTTCGCATAGAGTTTTTGGCGTTCGTGTAGGGTTAAATACTAGGGCAGCGAAGTTGTGCTTCGCGATCGCGAAGCTATTTTTGCGATCGTGATTAAAGAATCACTGGTCAGTATGAAATATTTCAAAAGGGTTTGGCCATTTTTATCAAAACTTGAGTTTGGGAGCTCGGATTTGGATGAGATTTTGAGGGATTTTCAGAGACATCGATTGGATAATGATTCTATACTTTATTTTGGTTATACCTCACTAATCTATCATTAATTTCATCACTTAATTTCATATTTGGGTTGAAAATTGAGAAAAATGGGAAGAAGTTCTTCAACTAAGATTTTGAATTTTGACATCGGATTTGGATAATTTTGGTACGAATGAACTCGTGAGTGAATGGGTGTTCATATTTTATGACTTTTACCCGATTTCGAGACGTGGGCCCGGGAGGCTTTTTGGGACGATTTCCTAATTTCTTGCTTTAGCTTAGATTTCATTGACTAGATTAGTTTCTTATAACTATATTTATGGTATGTAATTGATTTTGGCTAGATTTGGGCTATTCGGAGCCAGATATTCGTGGAAGGAGCATTACTACCGATTGATTTATCTTGGTTCGAGGTAAGTGGCTTGCCTAACCCTGTGTGAGGGAATTTTCGTTAGGATTTGTTACTGATATTGCTATGTGAGTACCGTGTACGCGAGGTGACGAGTGCGTACACGGGCTATCTCTTGAAAAAACTTATTTTTACTGAGTAATTACATGTTTTCATCTTAATTGAATATACTAGCATGTGTAGTTACCCTGTTAGACTATAATAACATGTCTACATGCCTTAATTGCTTAACTGAACTCCTTGCAGCATGTCTATTGAATTCCTGCTTCTTTTTCCCGACTTGTACTTAGTGTAGACAGTAGATTCTCTTGATACACTTATCGTCTGTAATTGATTGCACTGTGTATTTACTTTGGGACTACGGGACGGTATATCGGGAGATCCCATGCACATTTACTTTTGAGACTACGAGGCGGTACCTCGGGAGTTCTCCCTGCATATTTACTTTTGGGACTACGAGATGTTATCTCGGGCGATCCCCTGTTGCTTATTCCACGTATTGTTCTATTATTTCATTGTGTTTTCCTTTGTTGAACTCTAGTCCCTTATTATAGTGCTTTGTTCTTCTGCTTTTATTACTATATATCAGTGAGTCTGACCTGACCTCATCACTACTCGACCGAGGTTAGGCTCGACACTTACTAGGTATCAATTATGGTGTACTCATGCTACTCTTCTGCGTATGTTTTGTGTGCAGATTCAGGTACTCGTCATCAGCCGTATCACCAGTGAGGTCGAGACAGCTTTTGGAGACTTCAAGGTATATCTGTCGCGCTCGTAGACCTCGGAGTCCCCTTCTATTCTTTCCTGTATCAAACACTTTGTATATTTGCTTTTTACTAGACTCCAGTGTATAGAGAAGTTATTTCCTTTCTGTTTCTTGTGACTCACGATATTTCGGATTTTGGAACAGCTGTGTAAGTTAGTGTTTGGTTATCGTACATGCCGAGCGGCATCGTTTTTGATTATTTAGTATCTATTGATGTTAGAATTTAAACTTTGTTTCTGTTATTGGTACTTTCTATAAATTGTTAGGCTTACCTAGTCGTAGAGATTAGGTGCCGTCACGACGTGTTTCAGAGGGTAGTTAGGGTCGTGACATGATTACAACTTTCTTCATCATTATACATTATTTTCGCATATATTTGTTCTCATTTTGGCGCTGATTTGAGGTGCTTAGGATCAAATATTTGAAAAATCACCATTGTGGAGCTTAATGTCCTTAAATATGAAATTTCAAGTTGAAAATTTGTAGTTTAATTTGAAGTGAGTGCTACAAAATAGTATCTTTGGAAGTTAATACTAAAATTTGGTCGCATTTGGAGCTGATTTGAGTTGATTGGGGTCGAATTTTGAAGGCCAATCATTATTGAGCTTGAACCTCTTTAATATGAAGAAGAAACATAATTACCTACTAATAATCTGCTACATTATATAATATACTATAAAAGTATATTGCTTTATTATACAATTTATCGCAATATACTTCAGCAGTATACAGGTTTGCAATATTATAGTGTAAGATCATACAACTCTACAATAATAAACAGTATAGTATAATAGCATGCAATATATTAACAATAATACTATAAATAACTGGAATTAGCTACGAAATTCGTCACAATTTTGTTGCTACATCGCTCGTACCTGAAAGGATTTTTTTTATAATTTATCGGTAATTCATCGTTAAATAGGATTCGCGATAATGTTTTTTTTGGTTTAGCAACAAAATTTATCCGTCACTAGTTTCGAATTTTGTAGTAGTATATACTGTAATAGTTTACAATATACTGTACTAATATACTTGAAATGCTATTGTATGAACTATATGGGTGCCATTGTGTAAAACTAAAATTATTGTTAAAGTCCGAATGTGGTGGCTGATAATTCAAAAAAAAAAAAAAAAAAAAAAAAAAAAAAAAAAAAAAAAAAAAAAAAATTGGTCCACAATTGAAGGAGTTTTTGAGGCTTTGAGTTTGGGAATCGAAAACTTAATAGTTATTTGGACTTTAAATTGTGGGTGTTATTAGAACTTATTGCAAATATTTGTAAGAATCTGAAACTGAAGTTTGAGTTCAATTAGAGCTGATATGAAGTGGGTTTGATGGAATATATCAACTTAAAAATTTGCTCCAGGTGAGATGATGTCCATTTTTTAATTTCCTGTTGTGCTTAAATAGGTATTTATTTTAAATACTTAATAGATAGGATGTTTGTGGATATAGGCGGTCACTATTTTAGTATTCTGCACGTATTCATGAATTTTTTTTCAAACTTTAACTAAATCATGTTCAATAATTATAAGGACTTAAGGAGAGCTCAATTAATTTTAAGATGAAGAATTAACTCAAGTAGCACCTCATCCAACCACTTAAACTAAAAATAGTCGGTGGAGGTATAAAATATATATAATTTATGTATTCTATATGTATAATCGTGTATAAATATTGTATAATTTATGTATACGACAAAAAAAAGTAAACAATAAATATGGCTGGCTATACGTGTAAAGATCTCCCCTAAAGCCCAAACTTTAATGAAAGGCCTTATTTTAAAAAACAAACAAATATTTTTATTTGAAGTCACTTTTTTTAGCTTTTGGAGATGTAAAGCTATTAATATTTTTTTCTTATAATTTATAAAATCTCTCCTGAGACATTGTTGATCTTAGGTAGCAGAACTCGATTCAAGAAGTTAATAACTTGCCATAAAAGTAAATTTTTGATATCTGAATTTACTTCCTGCATTGCCTGAAAGTAGAGAAAAAAATAAATAAAAAAGAGATAAATAAAAATACGAAACTTCAATTCAACTCTTATTTTTTATAGAAGAATAATAGTACTATTTGCAAATACTCATTATTTAATATTGGCTTGGCCATTATCATTTGCGAATCCTCAACTTCAGTACGGTGAAATATTTGAAAAACTATTTTCGAATAATAAATATTTAAAGTAAGATAATGATTTTTACTCACAAATTAGGAGTAACCTTTAATGAGTGGCTTTCAAGTATTGTTTCTCAAATTCATTGTCAAAGAATGTATTTTGTAGAATCAAATAAAAGATGTTCAACCCTTGCCTTGTACAATCACAAGATGTGAGATGAATGAAGATTTTATGTCCTCCAGCTTTATACCCTAGACTTAGAGAGTAGCACATTTGCACAACCTTTCATTTTCTTGACATGATTGAACAAGAAAAACCTATTTCCTCGATTCAACAACTCAGCTTTTAATATATATGTATTCTTTTTGGGAAATTAAATTTTCCATCTCTCTATTACTGCGTCATGGGAATCACAATTCACAACTGTTTAAATATAGATTTCACTGCATAATTGTTGATTTGAGAGAATGGACTAGGCATAGGTCATAATCATAATGGGCGGGTTGGGTTGAATTTGGCATAGGTCATAATCATTGTAATTAGGGGTGGCAAATGGGCGGGTTGGGTTGAATTTGGGCGGGTTAAGATGGGTTAGGTTAATAAATGAGTTATTGTCCAACCCAACCCAAAGTGTACTTGGGCCAAGATGAGCTGGGTCAAGATGGGCTAACCAATGGATCATAACCCAACCCGTCTAACTTGACCCGTGCTTTTGAACCATGCTCATCTTGCATTAAAAAATCTTTTTACCTCAAAATGTATAAGTTGAAAAA
>MDKI01247948.1:0-19888 GCA_005239505.1 Nicotiana paniculata
AATGAAGAAAATCTGTACAAATCGATGTTTTCCTTCTCTTCAATGGATTCCTCTCATCGAATCCCCCCTAAGTTGTGTTTTTGGGGTCTATTTATAAGTTTAGGACAAACCCTACACGTGTAAGAGACTTCTATTCCAACCGGGAAACACTTAAACTTGTCAAAACTCGGAATTGACTGAAACAGGGACCTGGCGTTTGGAGGCTAACGCCAGGCTAGGGCTGGATTTAGAAGGCTAACGCCTGCCTAACGCCTGCCTAACGCCTGGGCCAGCCTGGCTTTAGGAGGCAAACGCCTAGGTAAGGCCAGGGTGTTCCCTCGTCGCCTCTTAAGCGTATTTTCGACGTATTTGCATCCATTTAGCTCGGTTTCCATCTCCAATTCACCTACACATGAAATAAACTCCATTAAGCACATAAAAAGTGTATTTTTATCATTAATGCGCATAAAATGTAAGGCATATAACATGTTAAACTATGAATTCTAGTCTCGCATCACAGACATCATCTAAACTATATACCTTCGAGTCCTGTATGTTTTTCCTTTTCAGGAAAAGGACCACAAGAAAGGAATAGTCAAGTTCTCGAGATATCATTCTTCAAAGCTCAAACACTTGGGGGACTATACAGTATGGAAAGAGGCAAAGAAGACTATCAAAAGAGTCAACGTTCAAGCCTGAAGATCCATTTTTCCCCAACAAGTCAAAAGTTATGAGCAGAATCAAATAGCCAAGGACAAAAACACAAAGCTTGATTCAGAAACCTACAAAGAACACACTCGTGAATACAAACGAATGTTTAGGTTAAAGGCAGAATTTAGTTACGGGAAGAAATTCATATCCCCACTTTTATTCAAAACCTATTGTAAGAGAAAACAGTTGCGAAAGAGTCATAGACGATGCTCAAACACATGTAAAATGTTACGAAAGTTCGAATAGTATAAAGACTTTCTGCAAAACATTATTCAGAAAAAACATGTGAATTCCTATCTGTCTTTTGTATGTTTACACCATTATGAAGTTGAGACGTCTTCTTCATTAAGTGTCGTTCATAAAAGGGCCCTCTTTTATAAATCGTGCTTATTTCAAAAAGACACGAAATACTGAAGCATTTTTTAATGCGAAATTAAATACCAAAGGGGGTAAACAAAAACCCAAATGCAAAGCATGCAAACACATAAGAGTAAAACGAAAACTCGAAAAAACACAAGTCATGCTAAGAAATGTAAATATTAATATTATATAAAACTAAGTATTAACTTAGTTTAAACCAAAATTGTTTATACAAAGTTTACCCTAACTTGTCATAGGGGACTTAATAAACCAAACTTCACCCCCAAAAGGGACCATGGGTAACCCCTAATTGTTCCAAAAAAAGAAAAAGAGAAGGGTTGATAAACACTTTTACTAGGCACTGAGAGGATTATCTTCACCAGCAAGAGGAGTGGCTTGAGATGGCGAGGCTTGGGAAACAACTTCATCAGGCACGATCTCATCACCCATTGGAACTTCAACTTCAGGTGATGAAATTTTTTGACTTTGCCGAGACTTTTCAATCGTCTCCTTAGTCTTGGAAATTTCAACTTCTAAATCAAAATTTCCTTGGCCCATATCCGTCAATGTGTCAAGCCGGGCATTCAAATAAGCCCAACTCACATCAACAACTGCCTTATTCTCAAGAGCCTCGTAATCTTTTTCCCATTGTTCAATATCGGCTCTCAGCTCATCTCTTTCAACCACGATAGCATCATAAGAAGCCTGCAAAGGGGCAAGAGATCTTTCCATAAACTGAATCTTGTTTGAAGATTCACGGAGGTCTTCTTGGGTCTAGGTAAGTGATTGCACAATTTCACCAGCATAAGCCTCCTTCTGGTCCAACAAAGCCTTCAAGCTTCTTATCTCTTCAGTAGCATGGGAAAGCTACTCCGCAAAGGAAGACTCCAAGATGTTATTATCCTTTCTTTCTTGACTTGATGAAGCCTTCTCGATGGCCAATCCCGTTGCAATTACTCTGATTTTCTGCTCCAAGGTACACTTCTCCTCCTCTACTGCCTCCATATCAAGCTGAAGACTCTCGAATTGCTCCTTTCAATTATCAGCCTCGGTATGATAGCCATTCGCTAATTTCTCCATATGAAAGATCCTTTTCATCAAATTCCGTACCAATAAGATTGATCTGCACAAAAAGAGAAATCAGATATTGGTACGGGATATAAAAAAAGGGGGGGGGGGAAACGGTACAAAAGATACCTTTAAGGACGAGTGTACAATCTCGTTCATCCAAGTTAAGGAGCTATGACTTTCCAACTTAGACCTTTCAATCGGGCCTATCAGAGGCTTCAACCACACATCTGCCTGGCCTGATTTCTTTAAGAGGCTACCTCCCGCAGGAACCTCTATTATAATTTGCTTCATCTCCCCACTATTGGAAGATCCTACTTCGACAATAGAAGGCACGAAAGTAGGGGCAGATGAAGGAGCCACAGATGGAATAGGCGAGGGAGCAGAAACAACAACAGGTACGACAACTGAAAGTTCCACTGGAGCAGATGGAGGAAAAATAGCAAGAGGTGCTTCCTCAGAAACTTTGCCAAAGCCTCGGTGGAATAATTGATTCATTGACAGAGGAAGGAGTTACATATTTAGGAGCGGAAAGCTCTGACTCAGGCACGGAAGGTGGATCAGTAACTGGAACAGATTCATCGTCAGACACGACCTTTCTTCTCCGTGACCTCCGAATCGGCGAACCTTCCTCCTGCTCTTCCTCATCTTCCAAGGTCCGAGACCCACTTGATTTCCTTTTTGATGAAGATGAGTTCACAATAATTTCTTGGGCCTTGTCCAAAGAAAGTTTCGAAGCGGATACTGCAGCAGCAGAGACCCCATGAGCGGGAAACCCTGACAAATAAAGGGGTTAGAGAAGCTTGAAAGGAGAAAGAAAGAAAATATTAAAAAAAAAAAACCTACCATGAGTTTTCACTTTCCAACCAAACCTCGTCGAGAGGTACTTTCAAGAACGTTCTTCCTTTGGAGAAATAAACAACAATTTTTCTACCCAACCACGGAAGCCGGAGACCTCCTCAACGGTTCCCATGGTTGCTGCAAGAAGAAAAAAAAAATCACGGTACTGAAGATTTATAAAAAAAAATATAAAGAAGAAAGTGAGAAAAACTGTACTCACGTACAAAGTTCCACTTCTCAGGGAAGGGGAGATTCTCTTCACCTACCAAACCTTTAGTAGGGACAGCAACATACCGGACATACCACCCTCTATCTTTATCATCATCAGGTATAACCAAAACTCTTTTACTCCTAGCCGCAAGAGTAAAAACTCCTTGGCGGAACAACATAGGAGAAAGAGATGAATGAGATGATGAAAAGTAAAAGGAACTGAAGCTAAGGTGGCCAAATATCTAAGGCATGCTACTGTCCTCCAGATAAGAGGACCGATCTTTCCCAAGCACACATTAAAAAATCAACAAAACCCTATGATGACAGGGTCGATAGGAGGCTTGAATCCTAAAGTAAAGGGGTAAGTATACACAAAAGAATACCAGTTATGTAAGAGGTTATTCTCTGATTCTCATTGGGAACTAAGACTGGAAAGTCAGATTTCCAATAACAATCTCTATGCACGAGTGAAACTAAACCCTCAGTGATTTGAGTAGGGTAAAGACCAGCACGATTATGAGGTGTCATAGAAAAAAGTTGTTTTCTTATGGACTTACTATCCTTTACAAAAGAAAACTCAGCATGAACAATTTCATTAACTTTTGGCTCACGAAGTGGTTCTTTAGGTTCTCTACTCTTAGAAGAAGATCTAAAAGCTCTAGCCCTAGTAAAAGACGAAGAAACATTAGCCCTAGAAGATGGTGGGGGAGTAATGTTGCAAGGGGAAGAAGAAAGTCTAGAAGGAGTAGAACTCAAGTTTCTTAGTCTACCACCCCTCCTACTCCGGATTGGAGCAGAAGAAGGAGATAATTCGTCTACATTGATAAACTTCTTGAGTTCTTGATTTGAGGAAGACATATTTACGTGAAAGAAGAATTTACAAGTAATGAAGAAAAGTTAGAAGTCTTTCGTGAAAGCAACGGCAGGAAAAAGGGGTATTTATATTCAGAAGCAACCGTAAAAAAAAGGAAAAGACACTAATGTGAAAGTCATGATTAGAACTGTCACTTTGTGATTGATGCAGCCGCAAAAAGCCCTAAAAGGCGCTGACGAATTGCAGAATCAATCCGAGAATGCCACATGGCACTAGAATTAAATGGAAGTGACAAGCGATGCATACATTCAGAGACGGATGCAATGATACGAGTAAAACAGCGGCAAAAACATTCCCTCCATAAATGAGTATCCACTTACCAAATATTTAATTGATAAATAAATGGTAAGTGGGGGGACTATATGTAATGGTAAAAAATAAACTTCATGCGTGTAATAATTTTGGTGATAAGGCAATCTACGTGGGTCAATGGAAATATGACAGCTGGTCAGAAGTTTAGAAAGATGAAGGGGCAAAGAGGAACGAAATAGCATGCACACGAGACAATTAGATGCGGAATTCCAGTTTAATTGAGGAGTTGAAGAGACACGAACGAACCAAGGCAGAATAAAGGGAAGATTCAAAAGTCTTCAATCAATGAACTAAACGTTACATAATCTTCACGCAACAGTTACGATTACCAATTGTAACGTTACGTTAATGATATTATTAGTCATTAATGCTCAATCATTAAGAAGAGTAGACGTTATATTAAGAAATTTCCTATAAAAGGGAATAAAAACTCACTTGTATGGACACGTTCGAACCACTACTGAAATATACTTACTTTTATGCTATCTTAGTACTTTCTTATTTACAAGTCTAAATCCTATTATTAGCTAATTTCTTTGGTTATCAGAAACCTGAGTACTTCTTAAAATAGCTTTGACTAAGAATCCAATTCTTTGGTTAAACACATTCTATTTAGTATATTTCTTATATAATGACAGTTTATTTTTGTATATATTTTATATGGTGACAGTCTATTGTATATAAATTGTATAGTGACAGTTTTCAGCCATTTTTCACCATCATTTATTCTCCTTTGAGTATAATTTGTTTAATCGTTTGTCTAAAACTTACTTCTTTTTTTTTAAAACTGCATAGCGAGTAGTACGAGTTATATTATCATTTACGTGTTAGATTACATATGTAATTGTAAAATCAACGAGAATTTCATTTGCCAAGATAAGGGTAACTATGATACGAATGAGTAACTGCAAATGTATTTCTGTTAGAGGGAAAAGTTAAGGCAATTTTGAACATGTTTTCCATTGAATTATATGTTATAAAACGAAGTAGTGTTGCAGCAAAGTTTTATTTTGAACAAAATCAATTTTAGTAATGATCTTTTTGGGAGGATAAAGCGGAAGAAAATGCTATGTTACTAGTGGAATTTGAACCTTTTATCTAAACAATGTGTGGACAGCGAACTCACGTTAGAAAGAATATGTAATTGTTGTGGTTAAGCAAATTAGTCAAATTAGTGGAACGGAGTAATTCCGAGAAATGGCGGAAGAAGAGGAGGAGGAAGAGGAAGAGGAAGAGGAAGAGGAAAGGGAGCTGAGCTTCAGTTGAAAGAGCAGAAAGCAATACTTTTGGGCTACTGAATGTTATAGGTTTGGTCCGAGTTACTATAAATGATATTTGCTCTAATATTTATTCCTGTTAAGATGGGCTCACATGTGTTGAGCCAATTTAATTTAGTCCAACATAAAATTGGGGGAAGTAAGTCTACCATTGAAGTCATACTCGCGTTGCACAAAAAATTACAAAAATTTATCAAGTTCGAAACACAATTCAAAATTCGCATCTGATCACTTCAGAATTTGCATATGACGTTATAAATCTTGGGTTTTCGGGATTAAATCTAAAACTCTTCTATAGAATTATATATGAAATTTCTCCTTTCTCTTTAGTGCAACTTCATAATCAGGGATGGATCTTAAGTTCTTCCAATCAAGTGTTCTTAACTCATAATTTGTCCTTTTGCATTAATACACCAGCTCGTTATTATCTGTAAAAGCTACTAAAAATCCAGAAGTCCTCAACAATCAAAATTAATCAATCAATTGCATCTCAATCCTAAATTAACTGGGGTTGACTGTATGAATTTTCCATGTCCATTTCTCTCTAATCAGGTTCATTTCATTCTAGCAGTAAATGATTTGCCTCTAGACAAATTAGGAGCTGTCTAAATCTCACACTTATTCACACACAGATAATTAGTCTAAAATCAACTATAGCCTATATGGTCCATTTGTTGACATTCTGCTTTGTTCTAGCTAGAGAATAAACAAGAGCGGTTTGGAAAGCCACCTACAAATTTGATTTGGATGTAATTGGGTGTTATTACGCAATTTGACATGTTTGCTAAACCAAGTAATAACTTTGTCAGCATGAAATAGGTTGTAATTGAAGGGGTGTAACTATACTCTCCGGTTCTTAAGAGGAGTAAGAATTGATAGTAACACTATGTAATTATAAGTTAATAGTATAACTTTTCTAATTCTTTTTCTTCTTCTTTGTTTTTCAAATATATTTAGTAAATATTCTTTTTATTATTTCTCTTAATCTTATTTTTCAACCATCCAACGTGTTGATTATGATGTGCTTTCATGTAATATCATAACTTCTTATATTTTGCCTTTTTTTCCTCTCTTTATTTTCTTAGTTGTGAAATATAACTTCTATCTTACTAGCTATTTTTTATTCATTAGTGTAAAAAATTATTCAGAAGAAATGCCTTCTAAGCTCATATATATATTTTTGTTATTTAAAAGTATAACAAATCATAAAATTCATCTTATATTCATATGAGTTCGTAAAGAATTAAATTAAACTTTAATTGATTAAATTAAAATATAGTTATTAGAAAGATAGTAAAGATACCGATTATTCTTTACGATATTGGTTACTAACTTATAATTTTTATCTTAAGGAAAAATATGGTGTTTAAATACCTAGTTATAAATAATATCTAATACTTCTTATTTATATCTCTAATTGTCATACATTAAAATTTACTTATTTTGTATTTTACTAGCTTTATTATTTAATAGATAGTATAAATATTTATTGTAAAACATACTTCCTACTCATATCTTACTTACTCACATTCGGATGAGCTGGTCAAAAATTAAAAATTTTATTGAATTTTTTAAATTAATTTAACTAACAATTATTTATTTGAAAGCTACTGTTATTTTTATCATATTATTTATTAATTCAAATTATTTAACATTCCATAGATCTATTTGGTCTGATACGGCACAACACAATATGAGACGATAAAATGCAATGGGATAGATGGCAGAGGGTTGGCTGCGCTCGAAAGCGATGATTCACTTGTCCCCTTGCCCATACATAAATATATTTATTTTAAATATCTCATTATAAATTAATATTTGATATTTATTATTTGAAAAATCAAAAAAGAAAAACTTGGGTTTCTAGGTATTCTTAGATCTGAGATTCATGAAAATTAGCTGGTTTTCTGAGTGAGTTGACGAGAGATTAGGGATTATGACGATGTGATGATTATAGGATGAAGTTTTGAGCGTGTTTGGATGTTACTTTTTGGCTAAATGCATGCCCATCATACTCCTCTTTTGAGTTTTGAAGTCCTAATGTCTTCCTCCCTTATGTCATCCACCTCTGATTTGCGTTTAACCAAATACCCAAACAACTCAACAATTTATGAGTGCATTTAAACATACTTTTGAACTCTCTTGGATAGAGGTTCAACAAAGAACTTGAGGGATGACTCGTGCATTATAGTCAGGCTTGCAAATAGTTACTGCAAAACTTAACCGAACACATAATATAATAAAAATATCAGTTAGCACATTTTCAAACTAATTGCGCTCATATTTTAGTCAATTAATCTTAGTGTACACACTTTACTAGTAATCAAGATAAGATTAATCCCAATGTCTATTCACACTCATTCTAGCAAAATTTCCCACTTTTCACCCATAGAAGTTAACACAACGGAATATAACCACTTTAGTTTTAATGTCATGAAATCCAATTTGGAACTAAGGGCGACTCGACAAAATTAGTGGCATAAAACCAATTTTTAATAAAAATCTAAATTTTATACTCCAACACGCACATGCAAAAATGTAAATTGTCTTCCCTTTTCCTTTCGTATTAGTGTAGTATTCTTACAAGATATAAAACTTTTAACTCTACATAGTAATATTATTATTATTATTATTTATTTCAACAAGAGTTAATTTAAGTTAATAAGATATTAGCATGTGCTTGTAATATATTATTTTGGATCTTGTTATAAAAAACTTTAGTTACTAGTATGAAGATTTGAATAGTTTATTCAATATTCTTTAAAAAAAAATTTGTATATATATATATATATATTAAATAAATTTCTATAAACTTCAATGTTGTCTAAGCGAAAATTTTACTACTTATTCTATCATTAATACTTTTTGGAATGTCAAAATTTTGGGACTTAAAGTAAGGCTTAACTAGCCTCACCCTTGAGCCACCTCTGTAGTTTGAAACTATTAACATATTAACTTTACACACAATGTAATGGGAAGACCAGTCTACACATTTTCTCACTAACTGAACTCACATTTCGCCAATGAGTTTGAACAAAACAATAACAAGGATCAAGTTTTTGCGTTATAAAATTAAAGAACCAAAATTTTATACCATTGTTCCACTACGTCATCCAATTAAAATTTCTCAAAATTTAGCAACATATAACAACAACGATAACCACGCCACGCCTCAATTTCACATGAGTTGGGGTTAGTTATATTACTCTCATGTTCTTTATTTAAGCTTAACTCATCGTCGTACCAACTAAAATTAAAACTAAAAAATAAGTTATATTAAAAGTTCTCTAACAAATTTAAAACTCATTCCAGCTAGTAAATAGCACCTATATCCATGTTTCCATACCGAAGCCCCAGAATCATATTCTAATATTTTTCTAGCATTAAAAAGAAAAAATACGAGGGCCAACCACCTAAAAGAATTGCCAGTCAACGCATTCATTCATTCACACATGCAAAAAATTTAATTTCATTCTCTATTAGATCTAATTAATTTGTCGCGTCAGACTTAGCATTAGAGTTGATACTTTTCCAATCCGAATTAAAATGATTTATGGTGGATATCTTCCGTACGTAAAAACTTTAAAGCAAGATCAGCCAGTTTAGGGCGACAGAAAAAGACTTACTTTCCAAATCGCCGGTCTGAGCTTGATGCAGGCATCGCGTTGATGCATGTTCGTCGTTGGAGAATTTGTTAGCGTTTGGCCACAAATTTCTAAATTTGTTTTGAAAAAATTGATTTGGGCAGAGGCAGATCCAGGATTTAAATTTTATGGGTTCAATTTTCAAGATTTTTAACAGTGAACCCATTATATATTTAAAGTTATGGGTTCAAATCTATTATTTTTGTAATTTTAATGAATTTTTACACATAAATTTCTACTCCGTGTTGAAAGTTATGAGTTCAATTGAACCCGTACCTCTCACAATGGATCCGCCTTTGGATTTGAGTGAAGTTTGGTTTGAAGATGAACATGTGTTTGGAGATCGGTTTTCAAAACATATTTCACCTTCTTTTTTGAAAAAAAACATGAAATATGTGTTATACCCACATGTTTTAAAAACTATCACAAATACCCATTAGTACCTTCATTCATAACATTCATTATATTATCGCAAACCATAGTCCAGAACATAAATAAATTTGGTACAAAAATATCATTTTTATAATAAACTACATAATACACAATCAGATGACCGACAAGACGAAACATCATTGTTACAAAATAATAAATTATGGGCTCTTTTATAAAATACAAAAGTTCGTGGCAATTTTGGATTTTGAAAATTTGCTAAAATATGGATAACATTCGGGCCTCATTTGTTTGCACTTAATGGAGGTCTGAATCTTAATCCTTCAGATCTTAGACATTAAGAGCCTTTGTTTTTAAAGTCTGAATTTTAATTATTCAGATCTTAATCAATAAGTGTGTTTGTTTTTTTACTTCACAACCACTTAATGGGTTTGAATAGGTTTGTATGATTAAGATCTATAACAGAGACTTAATTTCATTAAGATGCTATCACATATTCATTATTAACTGTCGCCACCGCCTACCATTATCAACTACCACTATGCCACCACTACCATACTCAACCACCCCCACCACCAACACCACCTCCACCTCCACCTCCACCACCATCAAGCCACCATCATCCTCAATTATAGCCGCCATCATTATCGAACATCACCACCCACTATCCCTACAACTCCGACCACCATATATCATTCTCACGCACAATCAACACTCATCCACCTTAACTACCACAACTGACCACCCCATCACCATCAACGACCACAGTCGACACTGCTCATTATTATAACCTACCGCCATCCACCCATCCACCACCTTTCTCAGTCACAACTATACTACCGCCACCCGCCATTATTAACTATCACCACCCACCACCACCATCCTCAATCATAGTCGCCACCACTACCAATCACTACTAGCTACTAGCATGAACCACCGTCATCAACCAAAACTATCACCAACCATCGCCTCTAGTCGGCATTCACCTGTTAGCCATCACCATCAACAACTATCATATTTTAAAAAATTATATATTTTATTGATAGAATATTAGATTAGTTATTATTTCATTTGATTTTTATGTTTATTAATTTTCAAATAACGATAAATTTTATACATTCAGATGTTAAAAATCAAATAGTCTTAATTATTTCTATTCAAATCTTAATACTCATCTTAATATATTTAGATGTGTATTCAAATTCAGAAATTTTAATCTCAATATACATTTTAATATTCAAATGTGTATTCAAATGTCTTAACCTTAAAAAAATAAATGAGGCCTTATGAACAAATATGTAATTGCCAAAAAAAATTTATGATCAAACGAGTCTTTTGACGTTCACGGTCGGTAGTGGTTGGTTTAATGTTTTTATGTTGGGCTGAGTTTATGGCTCAACACACCTGTGAGTAAAATTGTTCATTTGTCATTGTTTACCCTTGAAAATACTCTCTGAGATGAGGACTTATCCGGCTTTTTACTATTGTTAATTTCTTTTTGCAATTTTATACTACCAGTTCTGCATTTTCTTTCGATTTCTTACTCCATTCTTTGCTTCAGTGTCAAACTGCTTTTGCCTTTGTCAATTTTCTGTGCGTTTCTCTTATTATATCAAGCAGTATTTGTGATTCACCTGCCTTCTCTCTTTCATATTTTGCTAACCTTAAATCCTAAATTTTTAGTTCATTGAATACTAGTAAAAATTAATAATAAAATTTTAAACATTACATACGACTTACTAATTATAAATTGTGAATATTTAATAATCATAAATTTTCAAAATTTATAATCACAAATACCGCAAGATATTTATAATAACAATAACAACATAAAGTAATTTCATGAATGGGGCGAGTGAGGTCCCATACCTTGTGAAAGAAAATAGACTATTTTCGATAGCTACACCCTTGCCTAGAAAGAAATATAATAGTGGCGAACCCAAGGAAAAGAAATTGTAACAATAACAAGAAAAAATATGAAGTAACAATAGCAAGAAAAATAGGATAACTGAAACAAACATGTATTACTAGAAATCCAAGAATAAGAGAAAGCGAGCATACTACTAATATATGAAAAGGAAAACTTGCGGCTACCTACTAATTTTATACCCTAATTCTTGACCTCCATACCCGTATCAAGGATCATGTCCTTGGTAAGCTGCAGTCGCGCCATATCCTTCCTAATTATCTCTCCCCAATACTTCTTCGGCCTATCTCGACCTCTGCTGAGACCCACCATGGCCATCCTCTCACACCTCCTCACTGGTGCATCAATGCATCTTCTTTTCACATGTCCGTACCATCTCAGTCTTACTTCTCGCATCTTGTCCACTATTGAGGCCACTCCAACCTTATCCCAAATATCTTCATTCTTAATCTTATCTCTCCTGGTGTGCCCAAATATCCATCTCAGCATTCTCATTTTCGCTACTTTCATCTTCTGGGCATGAGAGTTCTTGACTGACCAACACTCCCCCCTAGAACATAGTCAATTTAACCATCATTCTGTAGAACTTATCTTCAATACTCGGTGGTGTATTCTTATCACACAGGACCCGGATGCGAGTCTCTATTTCATCCATCCCGCTCCAATACAATGTATGACATATTTATCAATCTCCATATTACCTTATATTATAGACCCCTGATACTTGAAACTTAGTCTCATAGGAATAACTTGTGTATCAAGCTTCAGTTACACGTTGGTCTCACGAGTAGACCCACATTGATTCAAACAGGTTCAGTTGAACCCACTTCGTAAAAAAGTTATACTATTTTTATATGTGAATGCAATGGCACAAACGGAGTCATCGAGAGTGGGAAGGTCGAGGGATCGAGTTAGTTTCCTCAGTTTCATGTATATTTTGTTTTTTCCAAAAATGGGTAGAGTTAAAAGACACTCTACCATTTTAGTCAAGATTTGTTTAAGAATAAAATTATTGAGATTAATCTTTTAAAATCCCAATGTCTAAAATATTATTCCATTTATTTAAATATATATGTATAACTTTTTTCTCTTTATGTTAGAGTCTTCTCCTTTCTCAATTTCACACTTACTTATTTGAAATCTTTTAAGGTATTCTGTTTGCCTCTTTCTCGTGGTTTACAAAACACTTATTTTTTATTTGTTTAATTTAGCATATTTTCATAGTTCCAAAATTCTTATATTAAAGAAGTTATTAATCTCATTTAGTTTATAGTTCTCTTCTATATTTTTTATTGTCTGCAATAATTAGCTTGTAAAAATAAAATAATTTTAATTTGTAAAATTTAAATAAATAAATAGAATTTAGTGTTTTGGTATCGATTAAATTGTTGTTTGTTAAATAAAATTGTTAAAAATTTATAAAATGTAATAAATTGTTAAATTTAAGAACATAGATAAGAAGTTGTTAAAATTTATCTTTATAAAGGCGATTCCAAAATATGAAGAAAAAAAAATAATAGCGAGCAAAACTCTTTTTTGGAGGTTTTGTTATGAACCGAAACAAAGAGAAAAATGTAAACTATATTTGTTAAGCCTGGTAGTGCTTCCGCTGTCAGAAGCATTCGAGGGTTTAGTCTCTATCTGAACCCGTTCACATCAAATTCTGGATTTGCCATGAAAGTACAGGGGGGGGGGGGTGAATTGTTGACCAATTAAAATTTAGTCGACTAGTGTAGGAGTTAGTTTACTAATAACAGAACTGAAGGAATGAAAGCAGTACAGAGAAATAATAGAACACACATCGATTTATACTGGTTCGGTACCGTTGTGGTACTTACATCTAGTTTCCCTTGGGTCACAAGGGTTTCCTTAAGATCTTTGAACAAAATTACAATATCGATGGTTTTATCGCGTTCACCAGCAACGTACTGTATCACACTTGAGTTCTAATTAGTTGACACAACTTTCTTTTGTACTCTAGATCTCTCTATCTTTTGATACACTGACAACTGAGCATTACAGTGTTTGAACTAAGAAGTAGACAGATTTGGAATACAATTTGTGTAGTTGCATGGTCTTCTTCTTGAACAGTCGATCTTCTTATAAGAGAGAAAAGAACTGTTGAGACTTTAGCGTAATTAGAGGCAAAAGATCTTTGACAGAGGGAATGACCCAAGGAGTGCCTCTTCGAATATTTCTCTTTGAAGAGTCCATATTCGATTGTGACATTCCTTTGTCACAACTTGATTATAGGAGATAAATATGCCGTGAACGAGGGACTACTGATATTTGGAGGATCCATGATTCCAGGCTGAGATTTCGTGATTGAGGGCATTTCAATCTTGCATCTCTTAATCGTAGTAGCACCATCTTCTTCTTTCCTTCCTTGCCATTTCTAGTCCAGTATCAATCTTGCTTTCCTTGATTGTAGTAACAACATGTTCATCTTTCCTTATTTGCAGATTTGAATCTTGTTGAGCATAGTGAAAGCTTTCCTTTTTGTTTGTCCTGCACATGTAGCATAATGAGTTATTGTCATTATTAAAACTTAACCTAACAATCTCCCCCTTTTTGATGATGACAATTAAGCAGGAGTAAACAGAGAGTATTTATAAGAAACTTCCCTTTTTAGAGATTGCTCCCCCTGAGTTGTTGCTTTTCCTGAGTTGTTTTTCCATTATGAATGCTCCCCCTGAGTGTTTACTCACACTTTTCTCCCCCTTTGACATCAATCAAAAAGGAAAGAACAACCAAAAAAAAACACAGAGCAATATAGAATATAATGTGCATATTAAAAGGGGTTAGAGCAGTAGAGCCTTCAACAAAGGCTTAAGTTAGTACAGACCAAAAAAATATTGTCTAAAGACCACCATAAAAAAATAGCAAAAAGAAAAAAAAATTGTTTGCCACACCACCACAACCAGAGGTAATTAAGTACGTCCCAGAAAGTATTTGAGGGTATTGATCACTTTGGTGCAGAAGGAGTCATAGGAGTTTTCAACATCCCTGACAAGCTTTTCCATCTTCTCAGTCATGGAATTGAAAGCCCTGGTTCTATGTTTCCTTGTAGCTCCTATGTCTATCCGAAGCTTTGCCACGTCTGAACATGTCTCTTTAGTGACATCCCTAATCTTATCGACTTGTTCTTTCATCTCCACGATCAGCAGTCTTGACTCCATCAAGGTAGTGTTGAATTTGTTGAAGGTTCTGATAGGTAGTCGACTGAAAGACTGGTTGATCAACTTGGACATCAACCGGAGCTGGAGCACTTTCAACCTTACCTCGCTTAACCCATCCATTTCACCCAACGAGTATCCCATCATAGAAAATGCAGTTTTATCATAAGCACTTGAGATGTGCTTGGGTGTGAAAGGTGACAAGTTGACCTTCATAACTTCCAGGATATGAGAGATAAGAATACCGTAGGGCAAACAAGCAGCAGAAGAGGAAATATCCCTGATACTCTCAAGCATATACTGACGAATCCATACAAACCAATCAAGACGCTTGTTGTTGACCAGACAGTAGGGGACAAATATATCTCTAATGGATAAGGAACTGAGGGACCCAGACCTGGGAAGGGGAGTGGTGGCAATCATGTGGGCGAAAACACGGTGTTCAAACTTCAGATTTTTGGGGCCAATGTCAGGGGGATTATCAGACAGAAAAGATTTTACTTCTTCAAAAGAGACTTCAAAATATTTAGGCCAAGAATTTTGGACAAACACATCATACCCACTAAATTTGGCGGAGAAAATCTTTCAAATTGGTAGGAGTCCAAAACGATTCTAGTACCCAAAACCATAAATTCCAAGTCATCCTTATCATTCACAAACATATTTGCATAAAACATTCTCACAGGTTCTTCATACACAGAATTTCCAAGAGTGTCAAACAAAGGGGAAAGATGCTGAAAATCGAAAATTACAGTCACATCACAGTGAAGACTTTGCATAAGAGAAAGACTTACAGAGCGTCCATAAGCCATGAATTTTGACTTGTAGGACTCAAACCTAGACTTTCACTGGGGCCATAGAAGATTAGCTTGTCTTCAGGACCAAATTCCAGTTGTTCTACTTTGCCCTTCTTGCATGCAGCCTTTTTGGGGGTTGCTTCATTGGTCTCTTTCCGGCCTTTTTCTGGATGATAGGCTTATTTTCAGATTAAACACTTCTATCATTGTCCTTCTTGAGAAAGTATAAGTCAATAGATGATTCTACGTCCACAGGCTCTTCTGTATTGAGGGGTTTTTGAAACCTACGGCTTCATCTGGTTGCAGAGGAAGGGTTTCTTTTGGCCATGGAGAAATTGGTTGTTTGGAAGTGAATGAGAGAGGTATTTGGAGATGGAAGGTTTTTAACAGGGGATTTGAGAGGAGTGAAAGGGCGTCTTGGTTACTGGAAAGCTCAAGTTCAGATGGAGGTGATGGTTCTGAATGACTGTCTTGGCGGTACAAGTAATTATTACATCTCCACAGTAAAAGTAATTAGTACAAGATTAATTAAGGGAATAAAATATACTGAAAGCGTGTAAAATGAATTAACCACTTAGGAAAATATTTGATTTATAAATTTGGCACAATGCCAATCTTTTTTCGAAGGATGCAAAATCTTTCTTCCAAAAGAGGTTTAGTAAAAATGTCAGCAAGTTGATACTCAATACTAATAAACTCTAATGTAATATCACTTTTAACAACATGATCACGAATAAAATGATGTTTAATTTCTATATGCTTTGCTCTAGAATGATGCACAAATTTTTTAGATAAGCAGATAGCACTAGTATTGTCACAAAAAATAGGAATGGCAGTAAGAGATAAATCATAATCAAGGAGTTGATGCATGATCCATAAAACTTTTGTACAACAGCTTCCAACAGCTAGGTATTTTGCCTCAGTCATTGATAAAGCAACACAATTTTGTTTCTTGCTATGCCAAGACACTAAGGCATTTCCCAGCATTTGACATGTCCCACTGGTACTTTCCTATCAGTCTCGTCTCCTGCAAAATCAATATCTGAACAACCTCTTAAAGAGAAATTGTTAGCATGATCATACCATAGCCCTAATTCCGCAGTACCAATTAAATATCAAATAATGTGTTTAACAACAGCCAAATGGGATTCCTTAGGAGCTGACTGAAATCTGGCACATTTACATACACTAAACATAATCAGGTCGACTAGCAGTTAAATAAAGGAGGGATCCAATCATTCCTCTATACATGGTTTCATCAACCATTTTTCCATTGTTGTCTTCATCTAGCACGGTAGTTGGACTCGTTGGAGTTCCGATGGCCTTAACATTTTCCATTCCAAAATTTTTGATAAGCTCATTGGTATACTTGGTTTGGATGATGAAAATTCCTCTAGCAGACTGCTTGATTTGAAGTCCAAGGAAGAAGGTTAGTTCACCCATCATACTCATTTCAAATTCACGTTTCATGAAGAGAGAAAATTCTTCACAAAGAACAGTGTTAGGACTACCAAAGATAATGTCATCAACATAAATTTGAGTAATAAGATTACCTGAATTTGATTGCTTAATAAAAAGAGTTGTATCTATATTACCTCGTTTGAAACCTTAATTAAGAAGAAAAGAATTTAACGTTTCATACCATGATCATGGTGCTTGTTTGAGACCGTACAGGGCTTTAGTCACCTTGTATACATGGTTTGGAAAAGTGGCATTTGAAAATCCAGGAGGTTGATTCACGTATACTTCTTCAGATATGTATCCGTTTAGGAACGCACTTGTGATCACCCAAAGGGTCATCTTATGAATTAAAACCCTATATCGGGCTCATTAGCCTTAAAAAGATTAATTTTTAATTACCCCAATTTGCATGCGCAGTACGGGTGCGAAAACGGAAATCTTTTATGTGAAAATATATGAAATAATAAATTTTGAGAGTTAAATTTGATTTTAGTTGACTTTGGTCAATATTTTGAGTAAACGGACCTGAATCTGTATTCCGACGATCCCAGAAGGTTCACAGTAAAATATGAGACTTGGGCGTATGTCCGGAATGGAATTCCGAGGTCCCTAGCCTTAGAAATCAATTTTTGAAGAAAATATTTTTGCTAGATTATTAAGGAAATAAAGAAATGAACTAATGTGTGAAATCGTTGGTATCGGTCCCGTATTTTGGTTCCGGAGCCCGGTACATGTTTTTTATGGCATTTAAGTCCTATCTGTGAAATTTGGTCAGAATCGGAATTTATTTGTCGTGATTCGGACGTCCAGTTGAGAAACTGTGAAATGAAGTGTTCTTGAGGAAAATCACGAGTTTGAGGTTAAATTCGTGGTTCTTGATGTTGTTTTGATGATTTGATCGCACGAGCAAGTTCATGTGATGTTTTTAGACTTGCGTACATGTTTGGTTTGGAACCCCGAGGGCTCGGGTGAGTTTTGGATAGGCCACAGAGTGATTAGAACTTGAGAAAACTCAGTTGTGCATCTGGTGTTTTGCACATGCCTCTGATCTTGAAAATGCGAGATCAGGCTTCGCAAATGCGAAGTCTGCCGGCCTGGGAAATGCGACTATATTGTCGCAAATGCGAAGAAGGCCTGGGAAGGCCAACCTCGCAAATGCGAACCTTTGACCGGGATTGCGAAGGCCCCAAATGTCGCAAATGGGACATATATGTCGCAAATGCGAAGGCAACAGGATTTCAAAGGGTTCGCAATTATCTCAATTGCGATAATTGCAGCCTGTTAAGTCAGATTTTAGACGGGATTTTCACCCATTTTTCAATTCTCTCAAACCCTAAACCTCCATAGACGATTTTCCAAAGACCCAAACTTCTCCAAATCATTGGTAAGTGATCTCTATCTAATTCCTTTCAACCCTTAACAACTTTTTACAAGATTTCATCATAGAATCTAGAGTTTTCATGAAAAAATGTGGGATTTTTGGGTAGAACTTAGGAATTTCAAAATTTGGGAATTTAGACCTCGAATTGAGGTCGGATTCCAAAATCAATTGTATATTCGGGCTCGGTAGAGAATAGGTAAACGGGTTTTGGTCCGAACCTTGAGTTTAGACCAAGCGAGCCCGGGGTCAATTTTTGACTTTTGATAGGAAAACCATGATTTTCATTAAAGTTAATGTCTGTCACGACCCAAATTTTCCTCCGTTGGGTATCATGATGGCACCTAGTCTTAGGGACTAGGTAAGCCTAACATTCCCACTGAACAACAACAATAATAAAGAAATTATAACAATCTCGATATAGAAATCTTGACAGAGTTTACAATTTCGCAAAACCCGGTAAATACAAGTCATAAGCTCTACTACATCTTTCAACCAAATCTAAATACAACTGTCTAGAAATAATAAGTACAGTTGACATAAACATGAAGGTGACTCCGAAGCCTGCGAACGCAGCAGCAGGGTTACCTTGAGTCTCCTCATCAACAATCCAAGCAGCTAATAACGACAATTACCTAGATCTGCACACAAAAATGCGCAGAAGTGTAGTATGAGCACACCACAGCGGTGCCCAGTAAGTATCAAGACTAACCTCGGTGAAGTAGTGACGAGGACTAGTCACGACACCACTGGTCTTATAAGTAAAAAGACATAACTGTACAAATGACCGAAACATAATATCTATCTAAAGATTTTTCGATATAATTAACGGTACGATCGAATAATACGGAAGAAAATTCAATAATTACTCTCAACGGATATTTACGCAAAGAGAATGGAACGAATGCAAGCCAAATATCGGGAATCACAACCCAATAAAACACTAGCAGCTCGGCACTGCATCAATTTATTCACATCAGGCCTTAGCCAATAAACTCAATAAAGCTGGTCAAACCTTTGAGTGAAACCTTTAAATCGTGAGTTTATTTCAAAAGCTTTAAAGATATAATCATTTCGGAATAGACAAATTTCTTCTTTGAAACATACTTTCTCTGAATGTATATTTATATATTTTTATAAAGAGAAATCTTTAAAACATAGTACCTTCAAAATACGTTGTGTTCAAATATATTTTCCAAATACTGCTCTTTCAAATATCATTTTTTCTGCAAGACAAATACTTTTCAACTATACTTTCGAAATAGAAGTCCTTCAGACATAACTTTTCCTGGAGATAATTGCTTTTCAGCTATACTATACATTTTTTTCTGCAAGACAAATACTTTTCAAATATACTTTCGAAATAGAAGTCCTTCAGACATAACTTTTCCTGGAGATAATTGCTTTTCAGCTATACTATACATTTTTTTCTGCAAGACAAATACTTTTCAAATATACTTTCGAAATAGAAGTCCTTCAGACAT
>MDKI01138371.1:0-30995 GCA_005239505.1 Nicotiana paniculata
GCAAGACAATTAGATGTGACACTGTTTTATATCCCTTTTCATGCATCAGTAGCTTAGCTAGGTATGACTTAGTGAGGTCCTAAAACATGGTATCTAATGCGCAAATATAACGCAGAATGATTTATACGTAGAGTTCCTAAATCATGATGCATAGCATGATCTCAGGATATGCAGAGCAGGATGCACAAAAAGATTACAACATTGTTAAGCATGACTTCAAAAATGTGCGGGAACAACAGTTCGTGTTAGTGCTATTATTTAGCCCTGAAGCATGGTTTATAAGTGATAAAATAATGTGATGGTGAAACAGTGTACATGAAACTTAAAAGCATGATATCTAATGTATGCTACGCTTTGCATGTATTGGTCCTAAACATGGATTCTAATGCGCACATAGTAATGTAAACCTAAGGCATGGTTTCTACCCCATCGACAACAGACATGGGTACCCTCCCCTTTTCACTATTAGTCCCCAATATCCATTTACAACAATTATTAGAAAGTTGTGTGAATGAATTACATAAGTAGTTATGGAAAAATAAGAAGCTACACTATAGGGAGCCTGAAAAACAGGCCCAGATTCCCAGAATCTCAAGTGCCCAAATGTTCATTGCCTTTCTCATATCCAGGTGTGTCAGAGTTCCCTAAGGACCTCAAGGGATCCCGGGCAGTGCTCACACCCAGATTTCATAACCATAATTGAGTAAGTGCAGTGTGGAAGGGTCATCCCTAGTGCATCAGAGTTCAGATGGATCTCACAGGAATCCCAAGGCAGTCATACACTGGAGGGGCAGAACCTAAGGACCTAAGAGTAGAGTGAGAGTGCTTGACATAGTTTTGAAAAGGTTTTAATAAGAAAGACAGTGTTTGAAAATACTTAGTTGAAACTTAGGGAAATCATCATAAAAGATTAGTGAAAAGTATCAATTACAGGAAATTAGGGATTCAAATAGGAACAGTACTGATTAAGGGGAATCAACACAGATTGCACAGAATAAACAATGATAAGCAAAGAATCAGAACCCTAATAGGCATGGTAAAGAAAAAAACAAAGGGAGTTAGGGATTTAAAACTGGAATATAGTACTGATGAACACAAATTTCTGAGATTAAGGGTGGTAAGCACATAATAGGCAGAATCAGAAACCCTAGTAAGTCAAATAGGGTGAAAATCTCAAAATACTCAGATTCATTGAAACAGATTCATGAAAGTCAAACATGCAAACAAGTTGAAAGAACGAATAGTAAAGATGAACTCAGAACCCAAAGATTGACCCAAGAAACTTAGGGTTTTCAACATAATAAATCAGATAAAGGAAAAACTTAAATAAATCGCTTAAACATAGTGAAAATCACAGAATAACACTGAAATCAGAAGAGGAATCATTTTTGAAAGAGGGGTTAAGAAACCCTAGTTTGAAGATGAAGAGATGCTTTAGAAAATCAGAGAACTCTTTAAGAAAACAGTAAAGATAACTCGAATATACTCAAATCCGTTACAGATCTAAGGAGTCAAGAGCTAGATTTAGGGTTTCGGAGAGAGACAACCGAGAGACGAGAAGAGACCGACTTAGAAAGCATAGGTCTAGTAAGGAAATAGAGCGATCTTACTCAGAAGGCAATGGTGGCCTGAGGTGAGTACGGACCCGGGTGGTGAATGAACAGTCAACTGGTCCCTTGAGGACCTCAAGGATGTGAGAACTAGGCCATGGAGAGGAGTCATAAAGTCTATGGGGTAGAGAATCGCCATTGTTACCGGCGAACCAGAAAATGGCGAGGGGATTAGGATTTGGGTAGAGAGGATTTGAGAGGTAAGGGGAAGGCGGATGAGAGCGGATGAGAGAAATGAGAGGGAATGAGAGTTTGGGAGGGGGTCGTTTGGATTAATTAAGGAAATGGGATATCTGGACGGTTGATCTAAGTGATCAACAATCAAGATTGAAATGGGGTATTGGGTTGGGTATATCAGATTGGGCTCAAGGGTATTTGGGCTTGGGGTCTGTTGGGGTTGATTTAGTAAGGTTTGGGATAGTTTAATTAGGCTAGAATCGAAATAAATAGGGCCATTTATTAAACACCCAATTTAACTTAATTAAAATAATTTATAAAAACAGTTGTTAATTATAAAAATAAATTTCATGCATAGAAAATAATTAGGATGAATACTTAGTATTTTAAAAATACAAATGATTAATTTCTGGATAAAAA
Organism: Nicotiana paniculata; assembly: GCA_005239505.1. Taxonomy (NCBI): domain Eukaryota; kingdom Viridiplantae; phylum Streptophyta; class Magnoliopsida; order Solanales; family Solanaceae; genus Nicotiana; species Nicotiana paniculata. The sequence goes on from MDKI01138371.1 coordinate 2,208, forward strand.
TAGTATAAAATCGTATGATTGGGCTATAATTGCAATTATAGCCAAAAGGTGCCAATTTGGCTATTATGAAATAATTTGGTCTTAATTGGACCAAAAATAATTAATGAAATGAAGAAATACTTTTGAAATCATTTGTAATGCAATTTTATAATTATTTGTTGGAAATAAAATGCTGGATAGATTAATACAAATATAAGGAAATTGTGGAAAAATTACCAATTGCTGTTAATGCATGATTTTAAAGATATATATGCAATTTAAAATATTTTTGGAAAAAATTGGGTATCAACAAATTCGAGAATCCGTTCTCACTCAATGCAAACTTAAAACTCGAACTCGACTATGAAAACAGTATTAGTGCGGCTTCGGTCAAGTTGCCCAAAACCAAAGTCTTAAACATATTATTCAAGGCATAAAATATGCAAAAATTTTACAAGGCACAAAGCAGGTTTGAGAAGCAAAAATTAAGAAGACATTCAAAAAGGAAACATTTTTATATACTTGAACAAGAGTATTTACAAAAAGACCGACAAGGGTCCTACACAAAAGAAAAAAAGAAAGTACAAGAGTCCTAGCTATGCTCGGGCATGACTCCTTCCTTGGGGGTAGCTTTCTCCTCGGGCTCTTCACCGTTGTCAGATTCGCTCTTGGTACCTTCATCGTCATCATCATCATCGGTGTTGATACCCAATTTTTTCCTATATTATTTTCAAAATGCATATATATCTTCAAAACAATGTATGAGCATCAATTAATATTTTTTTTCATAATTTTTGCATTTCTTAAGGATTTTTAATTAATTTATCCCAGTATTTTTATTACATTAACAATTGCCAATTGCAACACAAATGGTTTTATGATAATTTTATTGCTTAATTTTATCATTTATATTTATATTAAGCTTTAATTATTTCATGAATAGTCATATTTACATTTTTAGGGTTATTGTAATAACTTTACAATAATAGCCCACAAGATCAACAGTCCAGGATTATTTCCTTTTTTAATTAACACCAAACGACCCCTAACCCAAGTCATTTCTTCAACCTCGTCGCCCCTGAATCCCTCCTCCTCTCTTCTCTCTCTCAAGCTCTCCCCTAACCATAGCCACCATCACCTGAAACCCTTCAATCTATGGAGTTTCCCTTTGATTTTAGGCCCCAGTCGACCTCCTATCTTCACTGGTTATTCGATTTTGTTGTTATTTGAAGGAATCTCGAAGAGATTCAACTCATATTCGGTCTAAGACTTTCATTTTCTTGATGAACCTTCCTGGGTTCATCTCCGTGTTTGTGAGTACTATTATCTTCATGTTTATGGCTTAAATTTATGGTTCCAAACCAGATTTTCTTCTCACCTCGGTCCATTTTTCAAAAACCCTAAGTCTCTTTCTACTTGAGTCTGTTCAGATCCTTGTAGATCTGAGATGATTTTAAGTTTATCTGGTATTTCTCTTTAAAAACCTTCTGCTTTGCCTTATTATTAACCGATTTTAGTGTTTCTCTAAAACTAATGTTCATCTCTTTGCGTTTCTGCAAAACGTTTCTAAAGAGTTTGAATTTTTAAGTTCGTTTCTCTTTGTTTGCTTGACTGGTTTTCATATCTATGTTCTAATTCCTAAGGTTTCTACTTATTTTATTGTTTATCTTGATATTTTGCCCGTTATTCTTTAGTTCTGTCAATTAAAAAGAGATTAACTGATTTTATTGCTTAATTAGGGTTCAAAATTATATTTTTTCTGTTGAGATTGTTACTTTCTGTGATTTTTACCTATTTTCCTTATTTGTGACTCATGATTGGTACTACTTGCCTTAATTAGGTTATTAGCCTGATTTATGAGATTTAATTGCCTTAACCGATCACTAGATGGTCTTTGATTGATTTGTTTACCCTATTAAATCCCTAACTTTGCTGTTAATTGATTCTCCCCAATTTAAGGGGTTTTTTTCGGATTCTGTTGAATTATTGGATCGAGTTTAGCCCCCAATTAACTGGTTGATTTTATTTGCCTGCCTTATTTGTGAACTCTAAATTATTCTTTGCCTTATTTATTTTATCCTGCTAAGTGCTATATAAACCTCCATTCTGATTTTAACATGAACAAACATAGAAAAACACAGAAGCACACACACAACTTTACTCTTACACTCTCAATTGTAGTCTTTCTACTTTTATTTTGCTGCTCTGTCTAGCCGGCTGAAAGACAAGGCTAGACCCTTGGATTCTACTTGCTTTCATCTTTCTGTTTACTACTTCTTAACTGGTATGCTCCTATTTCTGTTATCATACTCAATATGCTATGTAGTTGAACCTATGTCCTTCCTGTTTATTGCTCTTGATCAGCATGTCTTAATTCCTGTTAACTTGTCATGTCCTATATGTTAGTATGGTTAGTATATTCCGGTTTGATCCATGACACTTGTCTACTTATTTCTCAGTTAGCATGCTTCAATTCTTGCCCTATTTATGTGTTTTTTTACCTTAACATGTTCCTAGTCAATTAATGATTCCTGTATTAATATGCTTTAAATTTCTGTATGGATGTCTGATTAGCCATTTAACTTCAACATGTTTCTGTTTGATCATGATACTTGTTTATCTGTTTTGAACTAGCATGTTTAGTTTAGATCACCCTACTCTGCATTATGTATTCTTCTGGCTGTTTACTCTTAATTGCAGCATGTTGTTCTGATCCCACCTAATAATAGTTAATCAACTAAGCCAGTTTATGCAATGTGAAACCTTGTTTTGTTTATTGTCTAACTACTGAAATTCATGTCTAAATTCAGTCTGATAAGTATGGTTCTGTTTGTAGTTTTTAATCTTGTAATCTGTTTCTATTCAATTCTAAAAGTCCAAAATGTTTTTCCTAAAACTATCTCCTACTTTTATATACTATTTTCAATTTCCACTCTTAGATATCTAGGGACCTGCCCCTCCCCCCTCCCCCCTAGTGTGAGCAATGCCTTGGAGTCCATGAGACTCCTCTGAACCCTGACACATTGGGGCTGGCCTATTGACTTTGGGCCTGCCAAGCCTCCCTATAGTATAGTGATTTCCATGATGTAGTTTATTTGTATTGGCTTGTAATAGTAATCTTTGTAAAACAGATATAGGGTTATTAGTAAAACCTGGGAGGGATTTTTGTATATTTTGTTGGGTTCGGGTAGAAATCATGCCTATAGGATTGTTGTGATTATTTATATGCATTAGAGACCATGCATGTATGACTTATCTTATTACTTGTGATCATGAATTTTCACACCTGCATCCTTGAAATCCTGTTATAGGATGTTTATCAATTTTGCATCAAAATCCATGTTTATGCATATTCTCAACTCTCAATGTGCATTAGAAACCATGCATGTAGGATCTTCTTTGTGAATTGTCAAACTTGTCTAACATTCTGTTAACATCTCCGATCACTTAGATATCATGCCTATAAGAAACACATATCAAAAATCAGTCTTGACACTTAGACATCATGCCTATAGGGAGTAAGTGTAAAAATCAGTTTCTGTGTTTAGATATCATGTCTATAGGAAATAATGCTTGTAATCAGTTTCAGCACATAGAAAGCATGCCTATAAGATCTAAAAGATGAAATATGCCTGTTAATATCAATCATTGGTTTACAGTTTAGATACCATGTCCATATGATTGTGCCCGGTTATCACTTAGGCAAGCCTGTAGGATAATTAAATCCTGAGTTTTAAAACAGTGCTTGTTTGACTACTTGTAAACGTACCCAGATTCAGTAAGTAATAAAAATCAGTAGGAAAACTGATGGATACTCACAACCTCGCTTTAATAAAACTGCTATACACTCTGTTTGTGCTCACTTAGATATCTTTCCTATAGGACCCACCCCCCCCCCATCATTTAAAACTGCTTGTTTTAATAAGCGTGCAATTTTTTGTTTATTTGTGGAGGTAAACATGAGCCCCCTTAATTTCTCCTTATGTGACAGTCTTACTTGATTTTTTGTTTGTCGCTTAGATTTTCCCTTTTAAGCAACGTAGGTGAGTCTAGAACCACCTTAAGTAGAGGTCCTAAACACCTCCGGGGCCATAGGTAAGGGACGGGTAATGCACACATAGAATACGTACCAGATACTATTAGAATGCTTGGATAATAATTGAAAAGGGGAGGGTAACTGGGTAGTAAAGGAGATGATGACCTGTGCGCTAATGCTACGCGTAACATCTCTATTTGAGGAAGCTTACTGAGTATTGCATAGAAGTGATCCTATAGGCTAATAAACCTAGGACCCCTTTAATTTCCATTTTAAAGTAATCCCTATTTGTTTTTAAATTGATTTATTTTCCTTTAAAGACTAATTCGCTTAAATTGAGTTTGGCTGGGACCCACCGTTGTGGACCTCGAGGGGTGCCTAACACCTTCCCCTCAAGGTAATTTCGAGCCCTTACCCAATCTCTGGTGATGTAAACCGGTTTATGAGTTATTTGTTTTAGGTTTCCTAACGCACCTTAATCCGTTAGGTGACGACTCTTCAAATACCGTACCCCATCCAAAAAGGAAGGGAGTTGTCCCAAAATGTCAAAACCCGGACTCTACGAGGAAAAGGGGAGGGGGGCGACAATCGGAAGAGGCCAATTTCCTAGAATCATCTTCGTGCATCTTTGCCTCAGCTATCTCCTCAGAAATATCGAAGCCTCGGGCATGAATCTCCTCAAGGGTCTCTCTCAGAGATTTGCATTTTTCTAGCTCAACAATTTATAGTGCTCGATCGGTAGCCTCTCTCAGCTGAGCTTGGGCAGCCTCAACATCAGCTAGGTATATGTCTACTGAATTGTCAGCCTGAACCTTTACTTTTTCAGCCTCAATTTGGGCCTTCTCAAGTTCAGCCTCAAGCTCCACAACCTTTTAGCCTGGACCGAGCACTTCTCCCTAGCACTTCGAGTTGAACCTCGTCAGATGACAACCGAGCCAAATCAGTCTCTTTCTCTGCAGCAAGGCGGTCCATGCCTTCGTTCCTCTTGTGATAGTCATCTTTAGCTTGATCGACCTCCTTCCGGAATAGCTCGATCTTCTCAATTTCTTGCTGCAACTGTGACATTGAAACGTTAGCTTCCACCCTTGGATCGAGCCTGTATTTTTTCAAGAGAATTGTTACCTGCTCGTTCAGCTCGGCTTCCTCCTTGCGAGCTTTAGCCAAGTCAGCTCGGAGGTCATCCTCGACCTTCTTCCCAGCGAGAAGTTTGAGAGTACTACTCTCCTCTGAAACCCTTTGGAGATTGGCCTCGCACTAGTTCACATCGGCTCGAGACTTAAAGAAATCCTATATGTCAAAAGATAAAAATTAGACAGAAAGAAGGAAAAGTGGAAGAAAACTATAGCAACAAAATTAATACTTACTCAGCTCAGAAGGCGTTGGGCCTCTTCGAAGAGGGTAGACGCGTCGTTAAGATCGGAGGCATCCTCGACCCCGGTAAAGCAATCCCGAAAAGGATCCTCTACACTGGGGAATCCGCCTATTTAGGGAGTCTTCATGGCATGTGCATCCATTATGGCCTCTTCGGAAAAGGCGGGCAGGGATGGTGAGTGACCTGTTGTCACTGCCTCGAGCGAATTGTTCGGTGCGCTCTGTTCAGCTCTGGGGGTCTCGTAACCAGCCCCTTCTGGTATATTTTTTATGGGCGAGGGATAACCTCAACCTCGGTTGATTTGGGGACTTTGCCCGAATTTTTCTTCGAAACCTCCCCATCACGAGGCAGGGTATCAGCAACCGCCGTCGGTTTAGAGGACTTGGCGGTTTCGACAGTCTTCCTTACTCTAATCACCAACGCCGAGTCATCTCCCTCGTCTTCCTCTTCTTCTTCTTCTTCTTCTTCCCTCAGCTTTTGGACTGACTCTACGGTAAGAGGGATGACATTCCTCCTGGATCTTCGAGCTACTGCTTTTTTGGGTTTGGGATCCTCGGACGTCGAGACACTTTTCCTCTTATTATCTTTCCCCGGCTTCGGAACCGGAGCCATAGCCTCTTCCTCGCTACTCGGAGGCCTCAAGACAGTGTCTTTGTTCAGGCCTGCACATAAGGGACTAAGTAAGAAAAATGAATGTAACCAACGCCTCAGATGTAAGAAGAGGGAAACTCACCATGGTTCTTTGCTTCCCATTTGCCTTTTGCCAAGTCGCGTCAATAACGCTCAGCATAGGAGGAAGTCGAAGCCAACTTCCGAACCCAGTCCTCGAGGTCAGGAACTGCTCGAGGCATCCAAGCAACCGCTGCACGACAAAGGAAGATGTTAAATAAAGCAAAATATGGAAACATGGAAATTAACGAGCAAAATTTTACTTACGTTTCGCGCTCCATTCTTCGGGAAAAGGCATTTTCTCCTTCGGGATAAGGTCACAAGTCCTTACCTGAACGACCCGACCCATCCACCCCCGGTCCTTGTCCTCGTCGATACTCGAGAATAGCGCCTTGGTCGCTCGACATTGCAGTTTGATGAACCCTCGAAAGATTCGAGGGTTGTATAACCTGATGAGGTGGTCGAGAGTGAACGAAAGCCCCTTGATTTTGCTGGTGAAGAACCGAAGCATGATCACGATGCGCCAGAAAGAAGGGCGAATTTGGCCAAGGTTAACTTGTTATTTCTTGCAGAAATCTATTATAACTGGATCGAGGGGACCCAACGTGAAGGGGTAACTGTAAACACTTAAATACCCTTCCACGTGGGTAGTAATACTTTCTTCAGGAGAAGGGATCTCTACAACTTTGTCCCCCTAGTTGCAATCCCTTTTGATATCCTCGAGATATCCCACCGTTATCGAGCAGATATATCTCGATACATGCTCACATCGGCCAGGGACCGATGGAGGATTCTCGATTTTGAAGTCAGACTTAAGAACACACCGGCCGGGAACATACTCCTCAGGAAGCGGTTCCACCGGTGTCCTGTCGCCGGCCAGCCGTGAAGAAGAAGAGGAATATTTTTCCTTTTGTGGAACGATTTTGGATGTTTTCGCCATTATGAGTAGAAGAAAGAGAAAAGTAGTAAGTTCTGGTGGTTCGAAACTAGCGGAGATGGCCTAAAGAGTGATGGAAGAGAAGAGATTAAGAGAGTTCAAGACTTAGAAGAACTGATAAAGATGAAAGTTAAGTTTGATTCAATAAAAAAAGCCATATTTATAGATTTGCGGTGACGGTTCGACAGTACTAGTGGCCGACTGCCTACTGACGCGCATTAATGGTTTGGGGAACTGTATCGACAAGACGTTTCTGTCACTTCCATCGCTTACGTCACGAGGATGACATCACTGTCTATCGAGGTCATGGAAAAATCGAGGCTCAAATCATTTCTTATCATTATATTCTAAGAAACGAGGGGACTATCTGTATACGGTAGAAATCGGGGCTACCCCATTTCACAATTTGACCGAGACTGGGATGTTGCATCGAAGAGTTGAGACTTCGAGTCCAAAATCGAAGTCTCTTTCCAGATCGAAGTCGGTATCTATCGGAGCCAGAAGGGATAGACTTCGAGTAATATCGGAATGGTTTAGTAATAAAAAGAGCGAAATATCCGGGATTGGTCGGGGATCGTGACATGAATCTCGGAACGGATCAAATCAGTAGCGGTTAATTAACTGTTTATATGATCTCCTTATGTAATTAGGAGTATACTATAATTAGGATTCCTCTACTATATAAAGAGGAATTCCAGTCATTTTGTAGGCATCATTATTCACTGAGGAAAACCTATACAATCATTTATTTCTTGCTTATTGCTCTACTTACTGTTCATCATCATTATTCTATCTTAATCGTTCATGTACTACTATCCTCTCGAGGATATATCCTATCAAGGTCGAGGCTCAGTTTGCATAACCGGTTTGATTTATTTTACAGTTTAATTCAGTCATTAACTCACTTGTTTATCAATTGGTATTGAGTGAAATCACATATTCTTAAAACCATAATATAAATTTAATTGTTATCTGAATTTGAGGATTAACCGTTATGTTATAATTTCTTGTCCATTTCTTCATCTCTTATCCAATGGTTGACAAATTACTGATGTACCGGTTAATATTCATCAACATTTGAAGTTTGCACCATACCACGTAATCTAACATGAAAAACTATAAATTACAACAAAGGTGAAAAAAGAAAAAGAAAAAGAAAAAAGAAACTCAAATGCATTATTTTCAAGTTTCACTCTTTTGCTAACGATTTTAATTAATATTCCGACGCTTCTTACCTATAATTTAAAAAGTTAAAAGCTCAAAATCTAAATTTGATTTTTCTAAAAGATAAGGGGATAATTTTTGTTTTTCATATCGCTCAAATCACATTTAATCTAAGGCTATTTATACAGCTAAAGAAAAACCTAAAAATCTTAAGCTTAGGTTAAATCTCTATATAATATGTTAATTAGTGCTCTTGTATTTTTAATCATTTCCAAGCGTAGCTACGAAATAGTTAAAGCTTGATATATAGTTAATTAACATTCACATTATTGCAGTTGACTTAGATCAAGTATCTAAATAGAAAATTAAAAGAAAAACTCAAATTCGAGTATTTCTCTTCTTGTTTTTAATTTTCGGCAATGAAACATTGAAAATGAAGGATAGCTGTGCTCTTTTCTTCTTATTAGGGGCCACTAAAGAAGCCGTCCAATGTGGGGCGGAAGAAGAAAAAGAAAAAAAGTGCATAGATGACAGCAGTGAAAGCTCGTCTCGAGCAGAGGCGGAGTCAAAATTTGAAATTTATGAATCCAAGAGTTTAGGATTTTAAGTTATAGATTTCTAAATTTATAATTTATTCATACATAAATTTTTCAAGACAATATAAAATTTCGACCGAAGTTACTGAGTTCGGATGAACATACATATTGGTCTCTAGCTACGCCACTGATCATTAAAGATGAAAAATATAACTCTTTCATTCTTAATCAGCGGTACTGAATTCAAATTTTGAAAATAAAAATTCTGACAAAAAAATATATATTCATCTTTAATGAACCTTAGTAAAGCAAATTCAAAAAAAAAAGGAAAAAGAATCCTGCTATTAAAACTATTTACATTCAATAATTGCAAAGTGTATAAAGTTTATATTTTTTTGAATATATATACATACATATATGTATACACACACATATATACCAAAAATATATATGATTTTTTTATCATTATTTTGAGAGTGACTTTTGCGTATACACCAAAAAGATACACAAAAAATATACTTCCTTCGTTTCAATTTATGTAAACTTATTTTTCTTATATTCGTGCAAAAAAGAATGACCTATTTCCTTATTTGAAATCAATTTACTTTTATGTAATGATTTATAACCACATAAAATATATATATCTTATTTTATATCATAAATTCAAAAATCTTCTCTTTTTTCTTAAGCTCCATTCTCGATCAAATAAATTCATATAAATAGAAATAAAAAAAAAATTATTTTAATAGCGGTTATACAATATTCTATTTCAAAAAAAAAAAAAAAGGTAATTGTAGGGGGACATTTCATCTGAGACATAATGATAGGTTCCAATCCCAATGCACCTTCCAAAAAAATAAAAAATATCTGTGTCATAAAAGTACACAGACATCTATCCATATCTTACCCAACCACAGCTGCAAAGTCTTTCCTTTACTAAAATATACTGTACTACTACTAAGTAATATACACGTACACAACAAATGATCAACTATAGTTGAACTCTAAATTAGTTTATTAATCTTCTTTATCCATTTTGTTGTATTTAAATTTACTTCATTCTATTGCATACTATTTTTTTTTTAATCATTTTCTACTAATTAAAATATATTTTTCTAAAATTAGATGATCTTTATTTTCTAAAGTGCTTTGTAGGAGTATTCATATACGTTAATTGTTATGATAATATTTCACAGTTTATTATCCAAATACGAGCAAACACCTAACTTAGTGTGAATAACTAGATCTTAACCTAACTAGTTTGTATAACCTCTATGAACTTTTGCTTTCATTGTTTTTGTTCTTAACCAAGCATGGAAAGAAGTGTAAAAAAACAGAATTAATTCGAACCCGTTACATTTACAGTGTTTTTTTAAGCATGGGCGAAGCTACATGTTGTATAGGGTGGTTAACTGACCACCCTTCGTCCGAGAATTACATTGCATATATAGGTAAAATATTAAATTTTAGGTTCTCGGAGAATTTTTTTCACTTTTTCAAGTTTGAACACCCTTGAGTAAATTTCTGGCTCCGCCACTGTCCTTAAGGAACTTAATCCCCTCCTAGTACCCAAGGTTGTGGATTATTTCCTCCCTGGATAGAACGAATTATACACTGGTGTAACAGTACTTCAAACCCCAATGTTTCAGCAAACACAATGATCGGTAGCAAATTACACTTAATATTGCTTTCTTTGAAGTTAAAAACAATACATAAGAAAGGAGGAGAATTCAGAAATTTGTATGGAAAATCCGATAGAATGAATTGCTAATTATAGCCAATATGTTGAGTTCAAGTTGAAGAGGTGCAATTCTTCATAAGGGCTATCATGACGGGCTAGTTACGCAACAATAAACCGGGAATTCAAAACGCAAAGGAAACTTAATTTTCCGTTACCAAAACGGAAAACGGAAAACGAAAAACAGACGGGGAGGAAATATACGTTCAAATTAAATAATCTTTAAACTTCGCAATATTCCCCTAAAAGAAAACTAAATATTAAGTGTTTGAATAACATTTCTCCATGTGAAAATAATGAGAATAAAAATAAAAGAAAACTAAAGAAAGAGTTGGAGAAAAATGAACCATGTAAGACCATTTCTATAACTAACTAAAAAGGAAGAAAAATGAGTGACAATCAGAAGCTTATTGCATGTGAGTATCATTTATTAAACCCTCAAGCAAAGATTCAATCTTTTGTCAAAAAGAAGCTTCCCTTTCTCTCTCCTTGCCCCTTTGACTATTTTTGCAAGAAACAAGCCAATTCCCATTCAATCAAATTGCTTTGCCAAAAATAAAAACATTTTTCCCTCATCCAATTTAAGTTATCCAGGTAAACTTGTATTCGTGTGACTTATATCTTACGGATTCAAACAGTATAAATAATCATTTATACTTGCATTAACGTAGGTTATCTACGTCACATCCTTTGTGATACTTTCCCGTTTATATCCCGTTTAAGTTATACACTCTATCAAACTATCAAAGAATATTAATTGAGGAATTTATAATTTTTTTATATTAAACAGACTAACTACTACAACAGGTGAAACGGCATAACAATTTTTAAAAATTCTAGGGTTCGTTTGTCCATAAAAAAAATTCCTTTTTGTTCGAAATTTTTTTCAATTTTTCTCGACATGAGTATTTGACCATTAAATTTTCAATTTTCACTTAAAAATAAATTTCAGAATTCTTCAAAATTTTTAAAAATTCCAAAAAACTATTTTAACAATTTTCAGTTCAGATCACTCACAAAAATATAAAAAAATACCCAAAATTACATTTAAGTCCAAATATAACTCTAATTTTTGAATACCATTTTCACTTGAATTGTTCTCTTACTTTTTTTCCAAATTTTACAATTCTTACGTCCAAACGCCCACTTAAACTACTTATTACCCTTGTGTTTTCTCTCATGAGAGAGAGAGAAACAAAGCTATAAATGCTACTGGTTTTGTGGTTTCTTTTCACCTTCAATATCACCCTCTTAACTTCTTCTCTTTATATTTACAACTGCACAACATACAAATATTTACGTACATTAATTTATAGCTCTATACCTGTTTCCTTTGCCTAAATTTTCTTGTTTTTATATTTGAAAAACAGCCCTTTTTTAGGAAGAACTCTTGAATTTAGAATTAAAAAGTAAAAAAATGGATTTTTACGCTTACCCAACTCGTGCTTTTGCTGCTTCTTCAATTATATCATCTTTTTCTATGAGGGATTTGATTGATAGAGCTAAAGATTTCTTCAGATTTGCTGTATCTGCAATTATTGGCAATCTGTTCTCAGCAATTTTCACCTTTTTCTTTGCATTAGGTGAGTTTATTACTTTCCATTCTTGTTGCAAATTTCCAATTTTCTGTTATTGTATTAGATTGATCTTTTCATTTCTGTATGCATTTTGATGAGGGATTTCACATTTGTAATCAGGATATTTGGAATTCTTTAGTCTAAATGTCAATATTGGCTGCCTTGTTGATTGTGTCCTTAACCTGAATTTATGGTATGATATATTGCAAAAAAAATTGAAAAAGGTAGTAATTCTTTTGGAGTTTTTTAGGATAGGTTCAAGTATTGTACAGTTCAAGAATATAGCAGAAGAGATTGAGTATATACAAAGGTGAAAACTTTTGATTGAATGTATATTTTGTTTAGTTTTATTGATTGTTTTGAGTTGATGAGCTAAAGCCTGATAGTTATATGACTGAAAGAAAACATATTCTTAAATTTGCTGTAAAAAGGTTAAGTCTCATTTCCTAATACAAGAATGAAATGGCAATTTGCAGATTTTTTGGTGATTGTGTTTTAACTCATGATGATGATAAAAGGGGCCACTTTCTAATTCTTAAGGATAGGACAAAATGAAAAAAAAAGAAAGAAGATCTATATAGTCGATCAATTATTTGGGAATATGTTTTCGTCATGTTAATACATTTACTTTATTTCCTAATCTTTCTAGAGGTCTTTTATGCATATCAAATTTTTTTATGCCAGTTGAAAAACATAGAGAAATTCAAGTAAGTGCTTTTTATTGTTTTGTATATGGTTGAATTTAAATGGAGATAGATGGTTTGTGAGGATTCATATAAAAGACCCCAACTTATCTCGGGTTGAGGCGTGATAGTAGTAGTAGTTGTTGGATTGTAAAGGCAATAATGAATGGAATTGGCTTTTTGCAGTGGGCACCTTATTAGGAGCAATGACAGGAGCTTTGATAGGTCAAGAAACAGAAAGTGGATTTATTAGAGGTGCTGCAGTCGGAGCTATATCTGGTGCTGTTTTCTCCCTTGAGGTCTTTGAGTCATCTCTAATACTATGGCAATCCGATGAATCTGGAATTGGATGTCTTCTTTACTTGGTAAGCAACATAGCTTCTTTTGTAACTTCTTTATTTGGGATACCGGTATATTTGATAAACAAACTCCCGATCTAATAGTTAAAGAGAGAATGAGAATAATTGTATGTAAATGTCAAGCTATAGTTCATACTTCTTAGGTGTATGATTAATTGATGGATCTTTTGAACTGTACAGATTGATGTAATAGCCAGCTTATTAAGTGGTAGACTAGTTCGCGAGCGGATTGGTCCGGCAATGTTAAGTGCAGTGCAAAGTCAGGTATCATATATTGCATAACGGCTAGCCATTAGGAATTTTGCCAGCAACTTAAACTAACTTCAGTTGCTAACTCTTTCTTCGTGTTGATCAGATGGGAGCTGTTGAAACTACATATGAAGAGGTCCCTAACATTTTCGATACAGGCGGGTCAAAAGGTTTGACTGGAGATTTTGTTGAGAAGATCCCAAAGATTGTAATTAGCAACGACAATAATGTAGATGATACAGGGGAGAGAGTCTCATGTTCGGTCTGCTTACAGGTAAATTTCGTTCAGAACATTTATTCGCTATTTCTCTTTCTGTCTGTATTACTTATGATTCAGATTGATGTGTATTATTTCTGATGTATTCAGGACTTTCAAATGTCAGAAACTGTTAGATGTTTGCCCCAATGTCATCACATGTTTCACCTACCGTGCATCGATACATGGCTGCTGAGACATGGCTCTTGTCCATTATGCAGAAGGGATCTATAGGTGGTTGTACTCGGTAAATAATTATAGGTTATTTAATTTCTTCATATTTGCTGGTAGGGTTTCCCTCTATGTTTGTCATTACATACCATATTTCGAGGAAACCTATGTAATTAGTGGCAGATATGCACTTTTGAGTATGGTCATTGTAGTTGATCACCATCAGTAGAAAGAATTTTAAGCTGTTATTTAGTTCTCACTACTTCCGGTAAGTAGTAATCTTGTATCAGTGCGCTCATGTTTTATGCACACCTCATGCAAGAATAGGCTTATTACTGAAGGGGGAGTCTTGGAGCAACGGTAAAGTTGTCTCCATGTGACCTATAGGTAACAGGTTCGAGACGGCCAATGATGTTTGCATCATGGTAGGCTGCCTACATCACACCCCTTGGGGAAGGTGCGGCCCTTCCCAGGACACTACATAAATGCGGAATGCTTCGTGCATCGGTCTACCCTTTACTGACCTAATTACCAAATGAAAGAGGTTTCTTGCACTTGGCCATTATTGTTTAAATCTTAGTAGCAACAGTTCGTTTATGTTGCTTGACTTATGTTACTGAAACAGCCCCTAATAGCTGGATATCCGAGGTTACAAGTTTTTCTCTGTAATTAACCTTTAGTGGAAGTTTTTTTTTGTTTAAACATTTAGTTGAGAGGCTTCAAACAGATCTTTCTTTGGTAGAGTAATTGGATCATAGATTGCATTATTCCAGATGTTAGTCAGTGATCTTCAATTTATGAGGCAATTGCTTGGTCTAGTTGCTACAAACAAAGGATTTTCAACAAATACTGTTTCCTGTTATTCTCAATTTGCAGCTTTCAACAGCCAAAAAGTTCAATAGTTGTACCACTTTGCTTCCTTTTTTGGGTGTTTAAACATTTTGTTTTAGAAGATTTCTAATTCAAGAGAACTTCTACTAAGTGCCACACCCAAAATTCCAACCGTGGGACCGTGATGACACTTAACGTCCGCTTGCTAGGTAAGCCAACATTAGTTACACAGTTAATCAATATAATAATTTAAAAGCAAAGTATTAAGAGATTAAGACTGAAACACTTAGTAATATAATAATCTGAATCAACGCTGTCTGGTCTAATTTCAGAAACTGGAGTCATAAGTGCATGAGCTGCTAGAATACTATAAACAGAGTCTGAAATGGATCGTGACAAGTTGGTATAAGTGGGCAGAGTGGTCTTGTTGTCGTAATCTACTGAGGATTCATCCTTTTATCGCTTTGATTTGAGAAAAAATTCTACTTCTTAGTGTTTTGCTGTTTTTTGAGAATGCCAGTAGTACTGAGCTTTAAAGACAAAATTATGTGCAAAAAAGCTTTATATTGTATTCCAACTTAACAAGACATTTTTTTTCTCAAACCAAATTGTTTACTTTAAATGTGAAATTAGTTTTTGAAAACCAAAGTAAAAATGTTTTCGGAAAAAACATTTTTTCATTTTTCATTTGGAACCAAAATAAATTCTAATCATCTTTTCCGTAATATCTAAAACGCACCTTAATATAATCACTTTGACCCTCCATATTTTTCATTTAAACTTTTGCTATTTTAGCTATATTTTTCCCCTTTATAATTTTCATTTTTTTTTGTCGTAAGTACTTTTAAATTGGTAAAAATTGCATGGGGCGCCCTATTTGGTTGTCACTTTTTAACTTGTATACGTTTTATTTTTCCGTTTGCATCTGTACCTACTTTTTTGTTAAAAGCGTTTTAAAAAGATGATTTTGTCCTTTAATAAAAGGCTATTGACAAAACTGTAGACTGCAGGACAAAACTTCAGCATGTTTTGATATGAAGTTTTAGCAAATAAACTAAATAACTTCAGCATGCATTAGCAAAAACTCATTAGAAAATTACACACTGCAGGACAAAAACTTAAGCATGCTTAGTCTGAAGTTTTAGCAAATGAACTAAAAAACATCAGCTTGTTTAGACTGAAGTTTCGGATAAAACTCATGGAAAAACTGTAGACTGCAGGATAAATAACTTCAACATGCATTAGCATGAAGTTTTAGCTTCAATGTGAAAATTTTCACGAATGGGGTTGTAGATCACGCGATCAATGCAGGTTCTATATCTTTTGCTAGAGGTATAATTGTCATATTGTTGTGTATTTTTTGTCAGCTGGCTACCAAATTAACAATTTTTAAAAATATGGTACAAGTTAAAATATGGCACAAATATAGGGTACGGTTGCAAATCCCCTTTAAATTGTGTTGTTTTAAAGTTAAACTTGTTAGTATTACTTTTCTCTATTTCTTTGTTATTTCTAAATGGCTCCACTATAATACATATTGGTTGATGTATATTTCTTTAGAAAATTGATAAAATATGTACTCCATCCGTTTTAACTTATGTGAACTTATTTCCTTTTTAGTCTGTGCCAAAAAGAATGACTGCTTTCTATATTTGGAAATAATTTACCTTTATACGATGATTTATAGTCATACAAAATATATATGCCCCATTTTATATAACAAGTTCAAAAGTCTTTCTCTCTTTTTTTCTTCCTAAATTCCGTGCCTAGTCAAATAGGTTCAAATAAATTGAAATAGAGCAAATAGTACATAATGACAGATAAAACTTGATTTTGACATGAGTACGAATGTACATAGTACTCCTAGTTGTTTTGGTACACGTCTATCTAGTCCAGGATGTTGGCGGTGATAAAATATATTTTATTCGCATTAGGCGTTTACATCAAACCAAATAGGCGGCAGCTCATTGCCTTCAAAGCATTCAATGACGGAGCCAAAAATTTCTATGAAAAAGAAATAAAAAAATTGCAAGAACGTTACAAATTATGAGTCATATTTGTTACTACAATTAAAGCGTACCTTGTTTTGAAGGGATTCAACAATTTTTATATATGCAAAATATTTGTTATTACCCTAAAGATACCTAATGGATTAGCCGGGATGCGCGCAAACTGGTCTAATTATCACCGTTGCTAAAAAGAAGCCTTTCTAACTATGTTTGTCGAACAAATAGCAACAAAAAGACGATTCCATGATTATCCGGTTTATAGTAGAGACCATTTCATATGAGAGAAAATAAATCCAGAATAGATCATTTTCAGATATCACCATAATAATGTTGTTATTAAACAACCTGTAGTGTCATAATATAGACCATTACATATTGTTAACTTACTGGAAAATGGTAGTTAAAAACTACTCCCCCAGATTACACACAGAAAAAGAGAGTCCAAAATCCAACATTCAAGAATCAATCTCCAAACAAGCAAAAGTACTTGTGCACTGCAGGACAAAATGCTTTGACAGCATATCACATCCACTGTTAGTATTGCCTTCCAAATTCTGCGTTATCGACGATGACTCCAAGTACTACGAGACTAAAACAACAACAACAACCCAGTATAATCCCACAAGTGGCGTCTGGGAAGGATAGTGTGTACGCAGACCTTACACCTAACTTGAGGGTAGAGAGGTTGTTTCCAATAGACCCTCAGCACAAAGTACTACGAGACTAATGAGGAAATGGAAAGAATATAAAAATGACAAGAGGAATAATACTTCATTCATGGGGTTTCAGTTTTACACAATTTACACGATGAAACTAAATGAATTGAAAGGGCGTACGTTGGGAATATGAATTACGCAGACACGTTCATACTCGAGAAAGAATCTGTACAGAAATTCTTTCTTTCATTCTCTTTGCTGCTCGAAAACTAAACAAGGCACCTGTGTTCCAAGTTAAACACAACATTGTACATCAAAAGAATAAATTAGTGCACCTTCTATCGTTTCTCTTTAATTCTATCTACTACAAAGATGCTCTCACAAGGAAGTTTTCGTGGATACAGCAGAGTATACAACAGAGTAAAAAGTTTTTAAGTGGTACCGAGTTCTATGGGAGTAGCACAGGGAGCCAAACTTTTTGCTGGAAAGTTCATACCACCTCCTCTGAGAGATAAAGTTGGGCCCCTCAGCGAGCTCGCCCTACTTACAAGATTTGAATCTAGAAACACAACTATTACTGAGATATCATCGTGAAAATGCCTCCTAACGCCACGATCGATCTTCTTCAAATCAGAATATCTCATCTCTCTCTTCTTTGCTGCTTCATGCAATGCAGTTTTTACAAGCCTCCGAGCGCTTCCCTGAAGGTTGGAAAATTAGGAAACATGTCATTTCTTTCAATACGCAAAAGAGTAATACACAAAAATATTTACTATTATATAACTACACACCAAAAAAATTAATGAATTAATTTGGTATATCCTTTTAGTGGATTTGCATGCCTAAAACACTGTGTTCCCCCTTGCAACCATTTCCTTGTTTCCTAATAAAATGCAAGGGGAAATGTTGAAATCTCTCGACACCTATGCTACCCTGCCTTGAATATTATTATAGTAGAGATGTATATCTCATGCGTATCTAAATAACATGTTTGTATAACATGAATAAAACGTCATTCCATAGCAAAGACCCTAGTAACAATCAATTTTTTTTTATGAAGAGACCCTAGTAACGATCTATTTTTTTACCCCAAGGAGAAATGGACAAAAGAATAGACAAAAAATGAGGTGCTCGTCAAGAAGTGCTCATGCAACATATTTTTTCCTTCATAGAGTACAATGTCTGATCTAGAAGTGTTACTTTGTTCTCTCTAAATGTGAACAGTCCTGAAACTACTTGAGATCTCTAGACGAGCTTGCTAATAAGTGAGTAGCAGGAGCCATATCAATTATATCAGTGTGATAAGGTAATACATTAGCACCCAAGAGTGTGGCCTAGTGGTCAATGAAGTGAGTGTGAGAACCATGAGGTCTCGGGTTCAAATCCCAGAGGCAAAAGCACTAAGTGATTTCTTCCCATCTGTCCAAGCCTTGGTGGACAGAGTTACGTGGTACGTGTTGTTAGTGGGAGATGGCACGTACCTCATGGAATTAGTCGAGGTACGTGTAAGCTGGCCCTGACACTACGGTTATAAACCCGGTCACCATGGTTATTTAAAAAAAAAAGGCAATACAATAGTCGATGCATTTTGAGCAAGTATCACCAAGGAAAAAAAAAGAGTAAATCATAACTTGCTCGAATGGCACATCAAAACATGATCCGGAAAGACAAAGAAACGGGATATGTTTAACCCAACATTTCATTTACACGACATTTAAAGTGCACCACCTAAAGCCAGCGACACAATTCTATTAGAGCTGATTTGCAGTTGAAGACTTTATACATGCAAAAGAAATATAAAAGAGAAAGGGAAATATTAAAAGTCTCCTATAGTCAAAGATCTTACGTTTCGGGGGTTATTTTGTACTATATCAACTGCCTCTTGATTGCTAAGATGTTCCCAAAGACCATCAGAAGCTAATATGATAAATTGATCAGGCGGTTCGAGTTCTTGAACTGTAATTGATGGATCAGCGCTCAGTATGGGCCTTTTAAAAGGTTCCTTTAACCGAAACTTCGCGTACAAAGGCTCCCTGTTGTATTCAGCCTTTTTAAGGTATATATCACCAATAGATCTCGAAATCTGCAAGATGAATTTAAAAAATTGTCCATATAAATAGCTTAGTGCAGAAAATAAGCAAATTCATTTCAATGATGTCCGGAATCCATGTAAAAAATAGAAAGCAGGATCAAGGGTGACATCCATATCTGTCACATTTAAAACCAGAATGAAGAAACATCGCCATCAATGGATTGAAATAAAGGATCTCATGCAGACAGTGCAACTACAATGAAATCCAAACCCCGAGGAAGAAACAAAGGACGGGATTTCCTTTGACCTTTCTGATCTTTAGCACCATTACTTTAAATAAATGTAGTTTTATGCACAGCACATAGCTGCTTGAAGTTGAAATATTCACCTATGCTTGGGTCATTTATTAAGTGGTGGAGTGCCTATGTTCTTATCTCACGATAAAATCTGTCTTTTCCTACATCATCTATGGCTATTTGGTCTGTCTTGATCTGTCCTCCTTTTCGTGGATAAGTCTGTCCCGGTCTTATATTTCCTTATTGGGAACGTTGTAATAGCAGATCAGGAGATCAGGTTAGCCGTCTTCTTTTCCAGTTCCAACAGAGAACATAAGTTTAGCCGGTCCCATCATTTGCATAATTCACCAATTGATCACGCGAGCACACATCCAAGTCAGCATAGCAAATGAGAAAAGTGATAATTAATAATCTTCTGGTTAGATTGTCACTTCACCTTTTGGTGGTTTAATTAGAAATTGTTTCATTGTATGGATTAATGTGGACTATACAGAGTCTGATTGTACTTAAATGAAACTTTGAAAGAAAGAAAAAATGGTTGTTTGCTTCTCTGGAAATTGCAGATAAATACAGGACAATAACTGGCGGCGAGCAGCAGATCAACTAATAACTTAGAGTCCTTGCAAACCAATAGAGAAGGGAAAAGGAAGTTTAGAATATCAAAATATCAGCCAATATAGGGAATGAAGGGAAGACTTTAATCTCTTTTGGGTTCAAGGAATCTAAAACGTCTATCTTAGTCAAAAGCCAGCTTAGAGTAGGAGACACGGCTCATTAATAATTGTCCTTGTATTCATTGCTAAGACTAGAAGATAGAAGATAGATGACACACAAGCAACTGCATACATGGATCAATGAGTAACACACCTTTTAACTGTTCAACTATAAAATGCTTTGAACTCTCTACATGGTATTAACCATATGTCTACCTCTGAAATAATAACAAGAACAAATCATATAAGCTACTCTATCCATAAATCATGAAAACAAAACTAAAGTCTATGCTGCTCGGACTCTCCGAAAATGTCGCCGGGTGTGTGTCGATCCTCCAAAAGTAGTGTATTTTTGGAGGATGCAACACGTGTGCAACATCATTCTGGAGAGTCCACACAACATAGACTAAACAATTGCTCACATTATGAGAGATATACCTGAATCAGACCCTTGACACGCCATACGTTATGCTTCAAAACCACTATCTGTGAGTCATCTGGATGCATTGAATGCAACTCTTGTCTGACAGATTCAATACTCGCGTTATGCTCAGCTGAAAGCTGGATCGCAAGAACCTCCCCCGTAGCCTTCACAAGCCTTCCTAAAACAGCTCGGGAATCACCTACATTAGCAACATAAAGGGTGCCATTGCAGATCACAGCAACAAGACAGCAAGATCCAACAGCAGCTATCTGCGGCTTCGTTGGCCATTGCTTTGCAACCAGAGAAAAGAATCCCTCTTCTGTTGCTTGAAATGCTTTTCGTATTACATCCACAGACATACAATTTTGTTCAGCTGCAAACCCTGCAATATAAAAGTTGCAGACTATTTAATTCAAATGGCAAATAAGTATATGTTAGATATTTTAAAGGGTTTTTTTCATTTTTGCCGGTCGAAGTTAATTACGAGCGCTAGCCCAAATATACAAAACATATACACTGATTATGTATATAACATATGCAAGTACTCCCTCCGTTTCAATTTAGATAAGGTAGTTTGACTTGGCACAAAGTTTAAGAAAGAAAAGAAGGCTTTAGAAACATGTGTTCCTAAAACTTAAGGGGTAAAAGCTTTGTGGGGCCATAATATTTGTGTGGCTATAAAAACTTCTCATTAAGGGTATTGGGTAAAATGAAAAGTTCAAATTTAAATTTTTTCTATACATAGAAATATGTCATTCTTTTTGGAACGGACTAATAAGGAAAATGAGTCATTTAAAGTAAAATCGGAGGGAGTATATTATATGTATATTCATACTTAATATACAAAATATATACATTTGCCGGCTATTATTTTTTAGGGCGGCCCAAAAATATAATTATACCTATTTTAAATTCAAAAAAATACCCTGGCATTTTCTTTAAAAGATATGCTGTATAGAATTTAACTAGCTTACCAACACCATTCCGAACTACATTTGGATTGATGCAATGCAATAAACAAATGTGTACTTTGGTCAATAAAAAAGGTCTAGTTTGCTTACTCTTGAGATGCTGAAAAAGGTGATCATTTATATACCGTGATGTTTCAGGTCCACCATGACCATCATATATCCCAGCAAATGTACCGTATGGGCCCGAATCAAGCAAGCTCAGAGAGCCCGACTCGATCTGGCTTTGATCCTCCAGCAAATTATTGGCCTGTACGACTGCCATTGAGAACTCGCCAATCAAGTGTTGACCACTGTCCTTATACCAAAAAAGTCCATCTTGCCGTCCAGCTGCATCCGAACCAGCATATACAGAATGGTCTGATGATGGCCGCCAACAGGCCCTCAGGAAATTTATCAGTCTTGATAACATCCCTCATTTCATTTCACCTCTGCTCTACCTCCAATTCTTCAACAGCCAAAATATGGATACAAGAGCAGTCTAACTAAACTCTAATTTGGTTATTACTCTCTTATCCTGCAACCAGGAAACAAGCAAATATAACAAGAAGTTCAGCTATACAATCACTTCAAGAAACACAGAATTGGGAAAAGATCATAGCTTTACAACAACAACAACACACTCAGTAGACCTTACCACTTGGTTACCAAGTGAAGGCAGAGAAAAGGTCGTAGCTTTAACCAATAAAGAAACAAATCTACACAGTAAAACAGAGAGTTCCAAAGTCCAATACCCAATTTCAACACCAAAGAAGAATAACCAATGAAATAGGTTAAGAACCATGAGGTCTCAGGTTCAAATCCAATACTAGGTGATTTCCTCCCATATGTCCGAGCCTTAGTAGATAGAGTCACCCGGTACCCGCGCTGACGGGACGCAGCAAGTACCCTGTGGAATTATTCGAGAGTATGCCCAACAGACACGAACACATCCCGACAAGTCAAAATACCCTATATTGGACTTATCCAAAGGCTCGAAACGCGAAGCAAAATGCAACAACTAAAAATGAAGACTCAAGTCAAACTTAAGGATCCTAATGTTCCAATTGTCATCCAACGGTGCCACCGAAATGCTCCCAAGCCCCTCGGGTCCTAATCTGAACAGAAGCACAAGTCTAAATACATCATATACACTTACTGGAAGCTTCAAATCATGAATCAAAGCGCGAATACTAAAATCAAGAGTTAAGGTTGCTACTTTATCAAAAAAAAATCATGACCAACATCCTAGCAATTTCCAAGATATGAAGACTACATCAGCAATGACAAGAAGCAAATTGGGGTAAAATTACACACTACAGTCTACAATGAAAACCAGTCAATCCTATACTCACATACCCTCAAACGAACAAAACAACAGTAATTCATAACATAGAAAGCACACAAATCAAATAAAGTTTACAGCTTAGAGAATTACCTTCTTGAAAGCTAATAGAAAAGATAAGATTTTGATGCAATTAGGCCTTTATTAAGCTATCTTTTTTTCTGGTCAGTTACTGAATCTTTTCAACTGATAATGACTGAGATCTGAAAAAAGACATAACAATCCATGTGGGTCTGAAAGTGTTAGATCTATAGATCCATCAAAGCTTTCCCCCCCTCCTTAACTATACACAGTAAAGATTGAGTCTTTTTTCCAGTTCTTGTTTCCTTTTTCTCTCTCTCTCTCTTCTCTGGTTTTACTTGTAAAAAGGAAAGGGAGAAAAAGAAAATTGAGAAATTAAAGAGGAAAGAAGAAGAAAAAGATAAGTATATAATAAAGAAAAAGGGGTGTTGGGTGGGGGAAAGGTTTTACTTTACCTGTGTGTGATTAAACAAAACCCTTTCTGGAAAAACCCAACAAAATTAGATGGCTAATGGACAGCAATACTAAAAGGATTGGTATATAAGTCAAAAAAAAAAAATATATATATATATATATATATAGGTAAAATATTAAAATTACTCTATTTGTTTGTTTTACTCTTTGTAAAAGAATGAAATTTCATATTACATGTGTTCCAACAAGTGATAGAATTAAGATTAAAATATAGATGATATGTTTAAATAGTTTTCAAAAAAATTATTTTCTACACAAACTAAAAATAAAATGTGTCTCATAAATAGTTTTTTTTAAGTTTTTCCCTAAAAAGAAATCAAACCAAGTAAGTCGGGTTTTCAAATATTGGAACTAAATCAAACCAATTAAGTCGGTTTTTTATCGATTCGGTTTATGATGATTTTTTTGTTGGCTTTTAATTATTTATCGATTTTTTCTTAAACATGAGACATACATTACCAAATGTATATTTTGGCGACTACATTTTCAACATAACACTATCAAACCAATTTCTCTTTGAGAAATCTATAATTTACCAAGATATAATGATGATAATTGAATTAAATAATGATTAATAATTTAAGAACTCAACTAAAATTAAAATATATTATTTTTAACATAAAATAGATTATTGTACTTAGCAAAAGAAAACTACTAATCAAACTAAAATGTAAAAGCAAAGAGCTAGATTATTATTATAATAGCAAAGAACTAGGCTAAAAGTACAAACGATTAACATGTACCATAAAACTTTTAAAACTTTGTATAACACATATATATGTATAATAATAAATTTTAAATAGCTACTTTTATAGTCGGTTGGTTCGGATTTTTTCAGCTATTTTTTTTATAAAAACCAAAACCAAACTAAATTTGATCGATTTTTAAAATTCAAAACCAAAATCAAATCAGACAAAAAAAGTATCGCCTTTTTTGACCGATTTAGTTTGATAGATTTTTCGGGTTTGTATGAATACCCCTACGGAGTACTACGTTAGTACTTCCTCTCTCTCCCAATTAATGTATAGAGATGCGAAATACTAGGATCAAAACACTTAATTTTCTATGTGAATTTTGATATAAATTTTCTAAAATAAAATGTATATATTTGATAATTATATAAGTACTATAAATCAGTATATAAAATGGTTCAAATTATTAAAAACTATAGTCAAATAAAAAGTGTTTGACTTTGCCAAATAATAATACTTTCACATAAAATAGTATAGAAGCAATACTTATGAACCAGTTATAATAAATTTTTTCTTAAATAAATTTGTTTATTAAATTGAAGGGAGAAAGCCATGATTTCATCTTTTTAGCTTATAATTCAAATTTAACTTTCAACTGTAATATCTCTTCTTTTTTTCAGTCAATTATAAGTATTTTTTACCATACATAAAGCATAAATTTCTGAAAATATTGCACAACACTGGATGAAATAATTTAAGACTTTAAAAGTATATGTAACATGTATAATCCACTCTAGTATACAAAGTCATTAAGAAAAGTGATCAAATAAAATATTATTTGATGCTCCAAATTTTCAAAAATATTAATTACCCCATTTATGACATCTATGGCTTTTTGCCAATGTCAAATTTATTTATTTACTTTTTTTTTGGTGCAGAGGATAACATTCTATTAAAACAAAGTAGTAGTAGTAATAGTACAAGTAGGTATAGTCAGCCTATTCATTGACCTAAAGGGGCGACGGAGCCATATGCACCCAAGGGGTGTTAACCGATACCCTTTCGTCGAAAAATTACACTTTTTAGTTCGGTAATTTTAAAAAAATATGTATATATACTATATAATGACACCCCCTGAATTCTTGGTGAGTTTGTTTTGTTATATTTTGACTTCCCTTAATAAAAATCCTCGCTCCGCCAGTGCCTATATTAGTAGTGTTACATAGAGGGCATACAAGAGGTGTTTGTAAACGGTTTGAAGATGGAAGAGCTGGATCCTCCAAGTGTGCGAGTAGAGGCGGATCCAGAATTTTTACGCGACGAGAACATATTATTCTGTTCAACCAGTGCTCTCTAAATGTTTTTAGTGTTTAGGGTGCCAACTGCTTTAAATTAACCATTTTCAAACTATATACGTATATATATACAAAATTTCGACTGAAATTTACGAGATCCGATGACCCCTTACACATTCACATGATTCCGCCTCTATGTGCGAGCAGAAACCCACAATCATTGATGTTAGTATATAAAGGATGCGATGTCTGTAGGATGGATATTAATGATAGTCTGGGCATCAACCTTTAAAGTGAAACAAGCCATCATAAATTTCTTTTAAAACGAATTTCTACAGCCACCTTGATTTCTCGTAAAAATAATTCTCGCATAATTCAAAACATAATAATTACTATATACTTTATTTATTAGGTTATAAACATTGTGTGCAAAATTTTCGTTGTATAATGACTAAACATTAGATTGCATCTCAATCTACTCATATCACTTAAATGCTACTAACTTTTCCCATAATTGTATCATTTGTCATTTTCTTCTATTATTTAAATTGATGATGACTGTACCAAAATCTAAATCAATTATTAGTAGCAATTTCTCACAATTATAAAGAGTCGGGTCCCCTTAATACTTCTTAAGTCAATACCCGAAGTTTGCCCGCTGAAAATGGAGCTTTTGCATCCGTACCTATTTTTGGTGTCACGTTTTAACTTATATCCGTTTTGTAAAAAAGATACATCCGTACCCGCTTTTGCCCATAACTTCAACATGCGGGGCTAAAGTAGCAAAGATAATCACGCAAAATTTCAGCATTCTAATAGACGGGCCTGAAGTAGCTTGCGAACTCTTCAGCTCTAGTAAATGGGGAACTTCAGCTCTAGAGTTGAAGTTTTTGTCTTTGTAAATGGGGAACTTCAGCATACGGGCTGAAGTTCTCCCGGTTACACTAGGGAACTTCAGCTCTAGAGCTGAAGTTCTGTCTTTTGTAAATGGAGAACTTCAGCATACGGGGCTGAAGTTCCCAAGTTATAATGACAACAACTTCAGCATACAGAGCTGAAGTTTTGTCTTTTGTAAATGGGGAATTTCAGCATACGGGGCTGAAATTCCCAAGTTATAATGACAACAACTTCAGCATACGGAGCTGAAGTTTTATCTTTTGTAAATGGGGAACTTCAGCATACGGGGATGAAGTTCCCAAGTTATAAAGACAACAACTTCAGCATACGGGGCTGAAGTTCCCAAGTTATAAAGACAACAACTTCAGCATACGGGGCTGAAGTTCCCAAGTTATAAAGACAACAACTTCAGCATACGGGGCTGAAGTTCCCAAGTTATAAAGACAACAACTTCAGCATACGGGGCTGAAGTTCCCAAGTTATAAAGACAACAACTTCAGCATACGGAGCTGAAGTTTTATCTTTTGTAAATGGGGAACTTCAGCATACGGGGATGAAGTTCCCAAGTTATAATGACAACAACTTTAGCATACGGAGCTGAAGTTCCCCAGTTTAGAAAGACAAAACTTCAGCTTTGTCTTTGTAACTGGGGAACTTCAGCCCCGTATGCTGAAGTTGTTGTCTTTATAACTTGGGAACTTCAGCCCCGTATGCTGAAGTTTTGTCTTTATAACTGGCGAACTTCAGCTTGACTGGTGTAACTTCAGCTCAGCGAGGGAAAGGAAAGCTGAAGTTATTTAAAAAGTGGGTACAAGTTAAAAGTTTTTAAAAAAGCGGGTATAGGTTAAATGGGGGCGACCAAATAGGGTACCCCGCGCAATTTTTACACTGAAAATAGAGGTGTCTAACGGGTGGGCCGGGTCGGGTAGGTATTTCTTACCGGACGGGTAGGGGTACCGGGCCGATTCTGATTTATTCTTAACGGGTTTAACGGGTTCGGGTTAATCCGGGTAAAAACTAAACCGTATGAGTTAGGGGTTTAACTGGCCGGGCCGGTTTACAATATATATATTTTTTAAAATTTTGTACAACTATTACCGTTGTACCGGTTCGGTCCGGGCCGGTTAACCCGGTAAAGTGTACTGCTCACTTTGACCGGGTTTGACCGGTCCGATTAATCGGTACCAAAAATTAAACGGACCAACCCCCTCTACCACTCCTACCCAGCCCCATCGACCCCTACATACCGGGCCAGTTCGGTTTCAATTTTAACCGATCTGGGTCGATCCTTCCGGGTTAACCCGGCATGTTAGACACCTTTAACTGAAAATATATGTAAATAGTATTGTCAATTTCCAGCCCAAGACCATCTCATCACTTCTGCTAGTGATAGCATAGATAAAATAAAAAAAAACAATTGTGGAAATAGGTTTATGAAAGTTTGGATCTAATGTCATGTTAATTAATCTGAGCATTTAATAAAAATAGTCCAGAACAACCATTATTATAACTATCATCGTAACAATAATGATACCTTATTTAGGATTCCTCTACTGTATAAAGAAGAATCTTATTCATTTGTAGGGACATTTCGAACAACCATTATTATAACTATCATCATACACAAGTTCTTACTTACACTGCTGAGAAATACATACATTCTTTTATTCGCCTTTAACTCTTACATTTGTGTTGGTTTATATTATTGTTGGTCTACTGTTCTTGGTGATTGTTCTGGAGTCTAATTCAGTTCGAGGTCGATTAATCACTGCAACCCGGGTTTGATCCATTTGAATCATCTAATTCATTTATTTATTCAGTTGTTTATCAATTAACATCGAATCAGATCGCATATCCGTATAATCACATTACAAGTTTAATTATTACTCGTATTTCTAGGTAACCATTCATCAAACACTTGACCTGCCTAATTCTAGACTTGCAAATTATGCAACTTCAGGAGGGGACTAACGTCCCTATTTCAATGAGAATTATCATTCAAAGACAGTATAATTTGGAGAAAGAGAAGGGAGAGAGAGACTTATATTATAATAAGTTGAAACTTTAGTAGTAAAAATAACATGTGTAATTTCCTCTATTTTGAAAAATTATTTTAAAAATAGTATAAAATACAAAGTCATTAATAAATGGTCAAAGAAAATACTATTTGATGCTCCAAATCTCAAAATTGATTATTTGTCATGCTCCCTAACTGGGAAGGGGCGTGATTAGTACCCGGCTCTAATTACTCATTGAGGAACCTTGTATCTAATTTTCTGATAGATGAGTTAACTAAATTTAATTAAAAATGTAACCGCAGTTAGAAATATTGAGGTTAATGTATGAGTCAAAATCTGACCAAAGGGATCTCTATTATCGCCTCTGTGTTAAAACTAGAAAATCAGAAGAACTGTTAGAAGAAACAGAAAA